>JAJAGP010000977.1:0-98927 GCA_025084515.1 Ancistrus triradiatus
GCTAGCAGGATGAGCTGTTCTGCCTGGCAACCAAGCTCTGATTGGTCAGCATGTCCTTTATAAAGGCTTTTTAAAAAAAGGGGCCAATTTCAAAAGAGTCTTATGGTGATCAGAGACATGGGGTTGCCGATGTCTCATGTGATCCCTCTTGGCTGTGTTACCTACCAGTTCTCCTCTTTCTAGCTATGCTGCTATAGCTAATGCTGCCGGGGTCTCATGCTACACATGGCATCAGTGATTGTTAATAGACACTGTGCTCTTAATCAATAACTAACTACCTTTTCTGTTTTCTCTCCGAGCTGTGTTCCAGCCCCACACATGATAATCATCCGCTTCAGCTTCACTCAAGCTGTTTCCGTCATCAGCTCCAACCCCATCAGGGCCACTTAATGCCGATGTGCATACTTCACATTTTACTTGAAGTATGACTCCATGACTTTAGTTTCATTCTTAGATTTATCATCTACGCCGCCCAAGGAGGTTGGGCCCTTTTTGAGTCTTGGTCCTCCCAAGGTTTCTTCCTCATAACACTTAGGGAGTTTTTCCTTTCCACTGTCGCCCTAGGCTTGCTCAGTTTGGGATTGGACGTAGATATTAGGAGATAATCTAAACTTGTAAAGTTGCTTTCAGACAATGCTCCATTGTAAAAAGCGCTATATAAATAGATCTGACTTGACTTAACTTGACTTTTATGGATGGAAAACGAAACGCACGCCAGGTATATTAATGCCGTCGTCCACACCGAGACACCGAGTTCGAAACTGATGGACTGTGAGGCTGTGTAACCGGACATTTTGTAACCGGAGTCTGTTCTAACTTCTACGTTGTTCGCGTTAAAATCAGGCTGAGCTCGGTTGCTAGGCAGAACTAGAGCACTAGAGCTTATATGATAAGCAACATGTTGACTATAAAAACATGGATATTAACGAAAAGATCTGGCGGAATAGAACTGAAAGGCTGGTGAATGACGGTGATAAACCTCACAGACACTGTAACCGAAACTGAAACCGTTTCCTTGTTTATCTAAGAGCATAATATGTTCGTGCCCACAAACACACAAACTAGAGCTTCCTGCACTAATCTTCGCTCGTGTTTTTTTTTTAAGTTGATGGAGTTTTCGGTGTTTAGACGTTGAGTTTGAGGAAAGATTAGCATTACACTGGAACACAATGTGGAATTTCAGGCATGGTCTTTCTCTCTAAGCCCATTTAAATGAAATAATTAAAGTATTATCCCTGCGTTTCGTCACCACAAAACACTGCAAGCCTCCACCTCGGTGTAGAACCTCGAGAGGGCATTGCAGCATGCATATGTGGAACTGCTCAACGTCTCAGGTAACTCAATCCTCATTCATCATCCAACTTTTATTCAGTTACGTGAAACGACGTCGGCCGTTTCGGGCTGACGTTGAGATATTCTGAGATATTTTGTTCTGACTGTTATTTTCCAAGGCACGTTTATGTTGACCCCAATTCGAGCTGAGTGAAGAACATAAATACAGCTGTCATCAAGCTGTCGCAGCACTCAACGTCTCTGAATAAATAAGGGCTGACCTGGAGACGAAAACCCACAAACATGAGTTGACGCAGTGCCTCTAGAGTCGATTCCAGAGTTACTGCAAGCTCAAGCCCGGCCAGGAAACTCATATGTTCACCACACTGTCGAGCTAACTTGTGCCGTGGGTGGTGACTGCCTGTGACATGTACATTTAAAGTGGCAGTATTCATTCCATATATTATGCTAATTGTCTCGTCTGTACCGGTTTCATTTGAGGTAAAACGGAACCAGCTGTTCCTCAGTCAGAGGGGAATTTTCTCAAACGTTCTTGGGACTCATCTGGTAAACAGTGGCGTCGCCTTCAAACCTGGCCAAATGCAGAAGGTTCTTTTTGCTGCCCATTACATACAACTCCTTCTCAGAATTACCCAAATACCCAAACATACTCAACTCTGTGTATGTTAAATATTATTATACCTGATATACATGGTAATCAGAACTTCAGATAGTGTTTGGGCTATTTTAATGACCTAACCCGCCATCCGAATGCTTACATGCTTAAATGAATGGTGATCAGGATGGTTTACATTTACAGCATTTAGCAGACGCCCTTATCCAGAGCGACTTACAATAGATTTTCTTACAATCCAAGCAATTGTGGGTTAAAGGCCTTGCTCAAGGACCCAACAGTGGCAGATTGGCAGAGGTGGGATTTGAACTCTGGACCTTCAGGTCCATAGTCCAGTACCTTAACCGCTAGGCTACCACAGTCCACCATGGTTCTCTCCTATCTGTAAGTAGTTAATGTGGAAGTACACATGGTGAACTGGTGAATGGTCAGAACAGGCAGGACAACCAATCTATAAATAATAACAACATGCATAAATATAAAATTTTGCCTTAGTTAAAAAAAGAAATGAAACAAACTAGCAGGAAGGGGCAGAAATGGAGAAAAACTCATGTCTTTTTAAATTTTATTTCAGTTATGAGGTGGTATGACTTAATATCAAGTGTGAAGAAGCTAAAAGTTTAAACATCGACCGGCCAAGGGTCTGGAATATGAATATAGTGTGAAATTAATGAGAAATAAGACCGTTTTTAGTTAACATCGTCTCCACAAAGCCGGTGGATTGAAACAGTGGTTACTAATTGGCTGTTTACTCTCCTGTCTAGATTTTAGAACAGAGACTTAGACTGTTTGTCTCTGACACAGCACTCTAGTTAAACATTGAGTAATGCTTATAGGAACGCGAAGAAAAACAATGTTTAATTAGGCTTTTAAAGCAACAACGAAGATGGATGTTTATTGGTTCTGAACAAAGTGTACAAGCTCTAGATGCCATAGAGGTGACACAGACCTAAGTGTGGAACTGGGAAGTTTGGAATTATCACTGCTATATTACCCTAATAACAGGCTGTAATATGAATGAAAGGGTGGGATAAAAAGATTTAAACCACACCGTAGAAAGTCACCGAGACCTTTGGTAAGGCTAATAAAATACCTAAAAAGCCTTTTGGCTCCACAGAACTACCTGACAAGGCAACGCTGAGCAGAATAAAACATCCTCATCATTAGCCATTTCTAAATAAAAACATTAAGTTTTTGGATGTCAATGCATGGAGTGGATGACGCTTTCTCAACTAGCTTTTTTAACACCTAGTGAATGAATGCCTTTATTGTCTTTATCTGCCCTTCAACTTTTCTTTTAATGGAAACTCCTTCATTGCTAAACAAAGACAACACGAGCTGTGTTGTGTTAAAATATAACCAGTGAATGGAGCACGTGCAAGTAGAGAACAGACAATGAACGAAACGGTAGAAGAAATATCAAGCCTTTTATTGCAACTACTCTGATCGTAAATAAAAGCCCATAACCACATACAAAACACAATGGTTTGAGACAGCGCCATCACCTACGTAGGGTAACGAGGGTCTAAAACCCCTTACAAGAGACTCAACAGCATTTAATAACAAAGATTATATGTTCCAAGTCCACTTCCGGTATAAATCCGAAGGGATTGGAGTGCAACCTGATAGCTATTGGGCTAAGGCAAACGAGGTACAGAAACGACAGAAAACACTCTGGACCTTGAACCGACAAATTCAGCACTGCACTCCAGAGTCGAGAAACATCTGGATGTGCTTCTGTTTGACGTGGCCAGCTAGCTTGATCAATTTGCCACTCTAAATGACTTAAACACGTGTGGCTGAACCACCTTTGGTTACATAGAAGACGCTTTAGGTGTGATCGTCATAAGTAATTATCGAAGCAATATATATTTATTTATAACCCAATGATTTGCATAATGAGATTGAATAACTACATACAGAAGCATTACAATAACAACCATCCTGCACCCAGTAACAACAGAACAGAAAATAAGCACAAAAAGAATAAAGCCCGTGGTCCCATGGTAACATTCAAAGACAGGTGGCACGGTACAGAGTAGCTGTGTGTAAAGAAAATAAGGACAGAAAAAGCGTACTTCATATTTCTGGACCTGTAAACGTACGACTCACATTCTTTAAGGTAACTTCAAATAGGAAAGGCAACAGGCAAGAACAGAGGAAAACACACGACAGTATGAAGCCAGACTCCTGCTGTAGCTACTCATTACGTAACAAAGGCTGGTTGGTTTGGCAGAGGCAATTTTACATTAAACAATTCGGCTAATTCATTCGGATTCAGAGCAGACAGAAGGATTACATTAGAGCTCACACAGGGAGGGAAATTTTAATCATTTAGCTATTTGAGCATCCGCATTGTTAAATAAATAGCGTTTACATATCAGGACGAGACAAGAATTAATAGTACAGAATTAATAACTGGATACATGGAAGGCTTAAAACTTGTTTTTGTATGCAATCGTGACATCAATGTTGCAAATTCTGGTCAGAACCATTCTAACCAAACACTCCGATGGAGCAAGCCAAGAATTCAGACCAAACTCTCTGACAATACACCCCGACCAAGCATATAGACCAAACTCTCAGATGAAGCCCTCCAACCAAGCATTCAGACCACACTCTCTGAAAAGCTCTCAAACCAAGCATTTTGACTAAACTCTCGGACAAAACATTTTGAGCATGCATTTCGAAGAAATTTTCAGATGAAACCCTCCGACCACAAATTCAGACCAAACTCTCCGACAAAATTATCTGACCAAGTTCCTGGTCGAAGCACGCTAACCAAGCATATTGACCAACCTGTCGGGCGAAGCGCTCCAACCAAGCACTCAGAGTAAACTCTCCGACTCTCTGACCAAGCATTCAGACCAAAGTCTCTGACTATGCACTCTAACCAAGCATTTTGACCGACCTCTCAGACGAAGCCCTCTGACCAAGCATTCAGACAAAACTCTCAGATGAAGCCCTCCAATCAAGCATTTTGACAAAACTCTCCAACAAAACCCTCCGTCCAAGCATTTAGATTAAACTCTCTGACGAAGCCCTCTGACCAGGCATTTTAACAAAACTTTCCGACCAAGCATTGAAGACGAAACTCTCAGATGAAGACCTCCAATCAAGCATTTTGACAAAACTCTCCAACCAAGCATTGAAGACGAAACTCTCAGATGAAGACCTCCAATCAAGCATTTTGACAAAACTCTCCAACCAAGCATTGAAGACGAAACTCTCAGATGAAGACCTCCATTCAAGCATTTTGACAAAACTCTCCAACAACTCCCTCCAACCAAGCATTCAGGCGAAACTCTGACGAAGCCCTCTGACCAGGCATTTTAACAAAACTCTCCGACCAAGCATATTGACAAAACTCCAACAACGCCCTCAATCAATCAAGCATTTTGACAAAACTCTCCAACCAAGCATGGAAGACGAAACTCTCAGATGAAGACCTCCAATCAAGCATACTGACGAAACTCTCCAACCAAGCATTCAGACAAAACTCTCAGATGAAGACCTCCAATCAAGCATTTTGACAAAACTCTCCAACCAAGCATTGAAGACAAAACTCTCAGATGAAGACCTCCAATCAAGCATTTTGACAAAACTCTCCAACAAAACCCTTCAATCAAGCATTTAGTTGAAAGTCTCTGATGAAGCCCTCTGACCAGGCATTTTAACAAAACTCTCCGACCAAGCACTGAAGACAAAACTCTCTACGGAAACTCTCTGACCAAGCATTTTGACAAAACCCTCAGATGAAGCCCTCCGACCAGGCATTGAAGACAAAACTCTCTGAGGAAACTCTGCAACCAAGCATTTTGACAAAACTCCAACAACGCCCTCTGACCAAGCATTTTGACGAAACCTTCCGACCAAGCATTCAGGCAAAACTGTCAGACAAAACCCTCCGACCAAGCATTTTGACATAACTCCAACAACTCCCCTCCGACTAAGCATTCAGACAAAACTCTCTGACGAAGCCCTGTGACCAGGCATTTTGACAAAAGTCTCCAACCCGGCATTCAAGATGAAACTCTGAGGAAACTCTCCAACCAATCATTTTGATAAAACCCTCAGATGAAGCCCTCCGACCAAGCATTCAGACGAAACTCTCAGACAAAACCCTCCGACGAAGCCGTCCAACCAAGCATTTTAGACAAAACTCTAACCCTAACCCTAAACTCCGCCCGACTAAGCATTCAGACAAAACCCTCTGAGGAAACTCTCTGACCAGGCATTTTGACAAACCCTTTGATGAAGCATTCAGACCAAGCTCTCCAACTGCATTCCGACCACGTCCTTCAACCAAACAATCCAAATGCACACTGACCAGCGCTCCAACTGTATTCCAATACTACACTCCAACTAGAGTGGGGTTTGTACTTGGGTGGTCTTTGCAAATACAGAAAATGAGTTGATTAGACCAGTTGATTTCATTCCCCACAAGACCAGTAGTCATGTGGCTGTGACCTTTCACATGGATACCCAAAAGCAAACATTTAAACTGAACTAATTGTCTTAGAGTCCTATTAATCAGTGTGCATTTTGCATTCACAGAAAATAAGTTTACTGCTCTGTCACTTTCAGCCACATGAGCTTTAATTGTGATGGTGAAATACACATTCAAAACCACAAGTGAAACCTGGCAACCTGATGAGGGACCAATACTGGGGGATTAAATTCATAATTTGGGACACAGAGCAGGTCTGAATGCACCGTGTACTATAAATAAAGTGAAAACAGTAGAAGAACAGAAGTTATCATTCATCTAGGAATATCTCGACAGCATTCAAGCTCCAGTCTTCATAGAGTACAGTTTGTAATCCTTCTTCACATTTCACTTCAACATGACTTCATTTTCTGTTTGGCAAAAGCACCACAGCAAATAAATAACAGACTGTGCATCTTAAAGCTGTAGCTCGCTTGTGTATTTATCTCTTCATGACAAACGTGGACTCGTTCTGGAACGTCGATTCAAATTAGCCAGCAAGTTATGCATCAAATACAAAGAGAGATGAATAGAAGACAAAGGACACAGTCTGATCCGGTTTTAAATAGGCTTCTGTACTGCGGAGTCACAGATAAAATGATTAAAATTTTCCATGTACATCTAAGAACAGAGAGAGACGAGGATTCGCAGAATTTTTCAGAGAAACAAAGCTCACACGACAAACTAAGCTGTGCGAGAACAACAGGGATGAATCTGGCATCTGGAATGACGCACAAACAAACGAATACTCGGAAACGTTACAGCATTAGACGAACAAGCTGGGGTAAACATCCAGTTCAGAGCAGAAAGCTCCCCATACCATGCCACCACGAACAAAAAACACCTTACGTTAAAGACTGCTACTCCTCAGAGAGGTTCAGAAAGAATCAGAGCATGTCAAAAGGCTGGGAGAAGACCTGTATGACCTAAGAATGGGATTGCTTTTCACTTCCAGATGTGTGGGGGGTCGTGTTGTAGACGACATCACGGCTCTACTCCACGGTCACCGACTTGGCCAAGTTTCTTGGGCAATCCACCTGCACAGAAAAATTGATAATACTTATTTAAAAAAGAAAAAAATTCCCCAAGTCTTTATTGGACTGTGGTAGCCTAGCGGTTAAGGTACTGGACTATGGACCAGAAGGTCCAGGGTTCAAATCCCACCTCTGCTGCCACTGTTGGGTCCTTGAGCAAGACCCTTAACCCACAATTGTAACACGCCACAGACACTCAGAGACGCACCGTCTTCACTGAGGGTCTAGTACTCCATCCAATGCAATTGTCGAACACCAGAGGGCGTTATGCTTTGATACGGATATCTTCCATTCTGCAGTTGGTTTGTGAAGGTAAAGACGAATGAGACCGAGTTATATTTAAGGGCTCAGTTTGCCTGTTTGTTTGCTTTGATATTCAATTTAACACAGAACTTAGTTCTTTAAATGCGAACTGTTGCAGTGGCATCATTAAAACTCCTAATTTCTTTTCCTTGCAGGGAACTAAAGATTATTTTTGTTTCAATTTTTAGACCGGAAAAGTATAAATTATTGACTTTCTCATACACCAGTTCCAGCCCCACACACTAAGATGTTCCTCCGCTTCAGCTCCACTCAAGTTGTTTCCGTCATCCGCTCCAGCCCCACCATGCCCGGGCCACGCCAGAGGGCAGGGACTCCCTCCTTCCTCCGGTTGCCTGGGGAAGCCAAGGAATTTCCTGCTGAGGACCCAAGATCCTAAAGTGACTGTGTATCGGACTAAGTATCGCCGCTATGCATATTTTTGACTTGACTTGTTATTCTTCAGAAACAACAAAGAAATGTACTCAGATGTTTATTTAATATATGGTGAAGCTACAATAGAGCCTTTTATTGACAATTGTAAACCTCTTTCTAGTCATTTCTTTTAATTTCACGGAAGTGTATTTTGAAACCCCTACTCTCTACAGCAGTGCCCCCTTTTGTAGACAAGGATATTTTCAAAGACCTCCACTCCAACACACACGTGCACGTCTTTTGCCCCCAAACTCCAGTAGAATTTATTTTGAAACGCTGCAACTTTATATTGAACAAAAAATAAAGTGACGAATCACCTTTACAGTGGAATTATCACAAGTGCTGGCATTACGTATCGTACATTTTCACTGTTTGACAGCATTCGTTTGTCTTGGTGCTTTGCACTTTGGGACACGCCGCTCTACTGTACTGAATTCCAGCAAGAGTACTGAATAATACCGACACTTTGGTAAACATTTAATTACAGCGTTTTAATGAAAAGGGCTTCCTGTTTAGCCTGAAAGCAATCGTCTGTGGTGCATATGCATCTGTTGCTTGTATGTTATAACAGCCAGATTTACTGCTGTGTGGCTTTAAGGGTGGCTCACACATGTACACATGTAACCCATTATTTATGACATCACCTGCTGTAGGTGGAGAGTGCTGGAGAGTTTTGGAAGAGATGAAGACAACAGAATAAGGGGGTAATAAGGGGGTAGACCGAACTGGACGTTAATCGGACATTACCATAGTCACACACAAGTTTAGATACTTTGCACATAGTGTTTCTTTTTAACAAAAATATTATTACAACACAATAAAAAACATTTTGTACATTACTGTACAAAATAGGCATTCTTGTCATTGTGTGCTTTTAGAAAAGTTGGAAACACTGATGATTTATATATATATATATATATGAGCAATAATATAGATATATACGGATATATTATGAGATCGGTGAAGCAAAAATGACACGGAGGGACCTGTTTTTGAATGGGACCTGCAGAGAGCTGGGACCAAAGTAACAATGTAGCTTACCATCGAGTAACACACTACGCCGCGAGAGGGACTCAGATCCTGCAGTGCCAGGCGTGTCCCCCTGCTTAAGCCAGTACATGTCCAGGCCCATCTGAAGTTTGCCAGAGAGCATATGGATGATCCAGAAGAGGATTAGGAGAATGTCATGTGGTCAGATGAAACTAAAATAGAATGTTTTGGTAAAAACTCAGAAGAATGCTGAGTCGCATCCAAAGAACACCATACCTACTGTGAAGCATGGGGGTGGAAACATCATGCTGTGGGGCTGATTTTCTGCAAAGGGGATCCGTGTTAAGGGAAGAATGAACGGGGCCATGTATCGTGAGATTTTAAGCCAAAACCTCCTTCCATCAGTGAGAGCATTGAAGATGGAACGTGGCTGGGTCTTCCAGCATGACAATGATCCCAAACACACCGCTCTGGCAATGAAGGAGTGGCTCCGTAAAAAGCGTTTTAAGGTTCTGGAGTGGCCTAGCCAGTCTCCAGACCTCAATCCCATAGAAAATGTGTGGAGGGAGTTGAAAGTCCGTGTGGCCCCAAACATCACTGCTCTAGAGGAGATCTGCATGGAGGAATGGGCCAAAATACCAGCTACAGTGTGTGCCAACCTGGTGAAGACTTACAGGAAACGTTTGACCTCTGTCATTGCCAATAAAGGTTATGTTACAAAGTATTGAGCTGAACCAAATTTACTGACCAAAGACTTACTTTCCATCATAATTTACAATTAGATTTTACAATTGGATTTTTTTTCTCATTTTGTCTCTCATAGTTGAAGTGTAGCTAAGATAAATTACAGACCTCTCTCATCTTTCTAAGTAGGAGAACTTGCACAATCAGTGGCTGACTAAATACTTTTTTGCTCCACTGTATGTATGCATGTATTTGAGCAAATGTACTTGTTACTAACCCCTGGCATACACTTACACCTGCCATTAAAAGTCTCACATATTTTTAGGTTAACTGCAGTTTACATTAAGGCTGTTGTAACACCGATGTGTGCGTTCTGGCTTACATCATATCCTCTGAGTACAGCCAGGTGGAAGGAGAGCAGCTGAAGCGGGATGACGCTGAGGATTCCCTGCAGACAGTCGACACAGTGCGGCACTTTGATGGTGCGACTCGAGTTCTTGATAGTCTCGTAATCGTCCTTATCGCAGATCACTATGGGACGACCCTGAGAACACAACAGATCAAGTTATATATCCCAGAAGTTGAACCAGTTCATCTGGACATAGGGTTTTGTGGGAGAAACGTACAAATTTGGACTGAAAAAACACCACTGCTAAAACATATGGTATATCTAACTTAATGGTGACCTAAGACTTTTGCACTGCACTGTACATTTCATAAGATGCAGCAGGTACAAGCACAGGAATCTGCTGTCACAGTCATGAACAAAGCAAAATAAGGAAACGGTTTACAATTCTGTTCCCTATAGGCTAACAGCATGCGCGCATGTGTATGGCATACCTGGCGTGCCACCACCTGCTGCAGGGCGTTTTGGCACTTGATGTACGTGTGATCTCTCATGATGATCATAATAACAGGCATGAGTTTGTCCACCAGAGCCAGGGGGCCGTGTTTCAGCTCTCCAGCCAAGATGCCCTCGGAGTGCATGTACGTGATCTCCTTGATTTTCTGCAATATCACACACATACACCAGGGGTCAGACTGCAAAATGTTGCAAGTTCAATTTACACTCAACCATGCAAAATATCCCGCTATACTCGAGCTACTGACTTCTCGCTCCGTATCTGTATCGGTGCCCATACTGACGCTTACACGCAGTATCGCTATCGCCAATAGAGAGTACCGATACCATGAAGCGGTTACTGACGCACTGGATGAAGCTTAACCGAAGCCAGCAGCATGTCCGGTGTGGGACTATTTCTCACTGGAGACGAGCAGTAGCAAAATGCCTGCTGCTAAATCTGTAACGCCATTATTTTGAAGGGTGGCTGAAAATGTAAAGATAAGCAACAATTAAAAAGCTAAGTAAGATTATCCTTCCCTACTTTTCCCTATTATATCTTATTTGGGATACAGAACACTGGTTTTACCAAAATAAAGGCACATAATCTATAAATCTCAGGATTTATAGCTGTCGATCGAGTATCTAAGTTAAATAGAGTTGGTACCGGTACTTGGTATCGGCAGATACTTTTACATCAGGTATCGGTATCGGAAGGAAAAAAGTGGCATCGGTGCATCCCTAGTATTCCCCACCTAAAGGGGTGATTAAGGAGGCTTGTTCTTGTATTCCAACTGTTTCTGATGTCCTGTCCTGACATTTGATAATAATAATAAATATAATAGTTCACAAAAAACTGGTAATACAATACAATATGTATCGAACAACTAAAATATTAGATCACGTTATCCGTACGTGTGTTAAAAATGATCAGAATCGTTAGAACATTATCGCACTGACCTTGACCCTAACCATCGGTACTGATGTTTTCTTCCCGCAGTAATTTATTGCGATGCACTTGTGCAGCCTCAGGGCAGTGGTGTTGCAAGAAAGGGGAGTCACAAGTTGTTTTTGGGCTGCAGGGTGCATTTTTCTGCGCTGACTCCCCTAATAAGAGTGCACACACCCCTCCGTGAGGCTCCGTCTCGTTTCCTTTGCGCTGTAACTCCATGTTTTTTTGATCGATCGCTGATTTGCGAAATAAAGACTTCGACAATTGACTGCTGTTGACACTGATAACCAGCACCGGTTGTTATTGCACTGCTATGATGGAGTGGGTGTCTAACGTTTTCTCAGCGGTCGGTGCAGCAGCATGTTTCCAGAGCAGCACGAGCTTCGGAAAAAGAATGTGCTGCGTGTCGTAACCCTGCAGCTCCGGAGACTTGGCCGGTGAGAAAGTAGGACACGTGTGGAAGGAATTAGGGATGTTGTCGCTGTTTGTAGTTAGCGTGCAAACGGACGAGCCTTCTGTAACGCTATCGACGGTGTGGAGGAGACTACAGAATGCGAACAATAATAATAAAGGGAGGGTGACGGGATGTGGAAAGAGAGGGAGGGAGGGAGGGAGGGAGTAATGAGAACAAGGTGCAGTAGCAGCTTACCAGCGCTCCTTCCAGGCAGGTGGCGTAGTGGTAGCCTCGGCCCATGATGAGCACGCTCTTCTGCTCATAGAGCTCAGAGGCCAGCTTTTGGATCTCCTCGTCCAAGCTCAGAACCTCCTTTATAAGATCTACAGACAGTGTGAGAGGAACGAGAACGTGCTGATCGAGAACATAACGGCACAGATATTTATGGTTTGAGTATAAACCTGTATCAGGGGGTTAGAGATACTTCATATTTCAAGACCAATTGCAGATTTACTTGCCATAAATGCTGCATCTGCAATCTTTTCCGGCATATCAGATGTCTTTGTGGAGAACAAAGCATTGTGCTTTTGAACACGTATCTGAGAAAGTACTGACTGGAGTAACTTTTTAAGGCTGTGAAGTGCTCAGGTTGCTGAAAAGTTTTGGTTCTGACATAATCATCGAGCCCAACAACCATGTAACTGTGACAGAACCGCAATAACATTATTTTATTACATATTACATAACAGCCCCTGTGATTCAGAGGTCAGAAGAGACAGCTTCTGAAAACAGCAGCTCCTGGATACAAGCCTTGCAAATTTATTGGGTACACGTTGCTAGTACCATGTCGGACCGGTTGCCTTTGGAACTACATAATTCATTTACATTTACTTCTCTTAGCCAGAGAGACTTACAACTTATGGGACGAAGTTTGTTGTTGTTCATTATGCCATCTAATGCAATTGCATTTTCTGAACACCAGGGGGTGCAATCATATGTCATGCTCACAGAGGCTCCTAATTTATTTTAATTGCAGGGGGCTAAGGGTTCTTGTTTAAATAAAATAAATTATGAGACTCTGTAAGCATGATATGGGACTGTGGTAGCCTAGTGGTTAAGGTACCAGCCTATAGACCAGAAGGTCCAGGGTTCAAATCCCACCCTGACCCAAAATCTCAAGCTGCCACTGTTGGGTCCTTGAGCAAGGCCCTTAACCCACAATTCTGGATCAGGGCGTCTGCTAAATGACATAAATGTAATTATATTATAACTGATATTTATTGGGACTGTGGTAGCCTAGCGGTTAAGGTACAGGACTATGGACCAGAAGGTCCAGGGTTCAAATCCTACCTCAGCCAAAGCTGCCACTGTTGGGTCTTTGAGCAAGACCCTTAACCCACAATTGCTTGGATTGTAAGACTGTACCAATTGTAAGTCGCTCTGGATAAGGGCGTCTGCTAAGTGCTGTAAATGTAAATGATATATGATTGCACCCTCTGGTGTTCAGAAAATGCAATTGCATTAGATGACATAATAAACAACAACGCAGTCCAACTCTATGATGAACTTCGTCCCATTTTTGCCCTAATATTTACATATTTAGGTAGGACACTGCCATGTTATATTAACGAATGTTTCTTAGATGTACCCCTAAAGTTACCGGCTGAGGATGCTTTTGTTATCTTGTTTAGCTAGTCATGACAAAACTCACTACTATCATTTAAAATACCATTTCATTCATTTTAACATTTGATATTTAGCCTCAGAGGTATCTTTCTCACCCATTAGCTTAGGTTAGCTTTATTTATTTTGTTGTACAACTTAAATAACGAGAGGCACTTCTAAAAATGAGTAACAAAACCAAAAAACAAATTTACATATAGTATAATTGCTCAATGCTCATTCAGAGTTCCTGGTGAGCAGTAATGGTCGGCTCTTTTCAATCTATCCACGGATGTTCTATCGGATTTAGCTCAGCAGAACTATAATCACGTTTTAACTTGTGATAAATGTTATTAGTCGACATTACTTCCACTCTGTTGGGCTGTGTTTGGCTATTCAAAAAAAAAAAAAAGCACACAGCCTTGCTTATATGAAGCCACAGAGATCTGTTTGATATTTTAATGGGTTCTTCTTGGCTCGTTGACTAATGAGGGTTCAGTTACTGGTTGCGAATTTGGCCAAATTAACATCCCTAGTGTCTACTAAATCACCATTATCGTCACCAATCTCTAACTAACAAAGCATGCTAAAATGTTCGAACAGGAAATTCGCACCAGGCCATGCCATTTTTTCTGCTTAGTTTTATGAAACATTAAACTTCACAGACCCATTGAATAGAAGAGCTGAGGGATCTCATGAATTTCCCATTAAAGCGCCGTTACAACGACATGCACCTTGCCAATCACAACAACTGCATAAAAATAAAACCTATTTCCACGTTGCGCTCACTTTCGTCCCGCACACTACAGCTCATGTGAGCTTTCTGAGCAGCGGCCATGCCACAAACCCACACTTAAAGACGGGTGAATTTCACTTTCCCTTTGATGGTTGTACAATAGAATAGATTGAAAAGAGCCGAAGCCCTTGACTAAAACAATTCCCTCTCTGATGAGGTGCACCAAAACATCAAGCATGCGATAAATTATGCACGACAACAAATCACACACCCAGACATAACAAGGGCAAATTGTGATTCTTAAGATCACAAAGATTAAAGCATCATATTTGCTTAAATACAAACAGTTTTTCTTTATCTCACAATACACACTACACTCACAGCAGCTGCTATTACTGACAGGATCAGCAGTTTTGAGCCTAATAAGAAGAATGAAACACTGCCAAGGCATTCCTGAGCCGACTCCCTTCAAAACTTGAGGGAGGAGGCAGTGGGAGAAACACACGGGCAGAGACAGACAGAAAGATAGAGAGTAAATCAGAAAAACAGACAAGAGAGTGAGACAGAGAGAAAGACAGAAATGGACATAGAGAGAGAGAGACGGAGAGAAAAAGAGAGATGCATGTACAAAAAAACAGAGTGCGAGGCAGGAAGCCAGAGTGAAACAGAGACAGATGAGAGAGAGACAGAAAGACAGACAGAGAAAGAAATACAGGCTCCCCTCTGGATACTTGGGATCCAGCAGAGCATGCCAACAGTGACGGTCAGTGCTGGCGGAGCTTCACACTCGGCTGTAAACACACACAGGCAAACACAAACCTGGCCAAAAGTAAGTGGACACTCCATTTACTAAGTGGGATTTGGGGTATTTAAGGCATTCACATGTCTAAGAGGCCCTTGCTCAAGTCCCAACAGTAGCAGTCTGGCAGAGAACTTCTAACCTTCCAACCTTCCAATTACCTGTGCAGATCCTCAACCACCAAGCCGTTCATTCACAAAAAACGATTTTATCCGACATTTAGTCAACGCAGGCAAAGTTTTTAGCAGCTGTTCTCAGTAAATGAGATCCAGCTTCAGGCTGAGCAGCCACGCCTCCCCATCCACGTCCCAACTTGAGGAGGCGAGCAGCACCGTGTTGGACGACTTGTCAATTGGCATAATTTAGGCCTCTATGATTTCCATTAATAATAATAATAATAATACGAATGGATTCGCAGAACTGAGAAATAAAAACGGACTTCAGATCAGTGTTCATTTCATTGACGAATGATTTGTCACAGTTTTCGTCAACGACTCTTTTTTCTAACAAAAACAGACGATGACTAAATTAAAATGAATGAAAAGCAACAAAAACTAGGACGAAATGACTGGAAACTTTTGTCAGCGAATCAAAACGAGACGTAAATGTTTGGCAGAGACGACATCCAATCAGATTGGATTTAGTTTTTTGGAAAGGCGGGACAAGTTGGGTAGCGATCCAATCAGTAATGCGGTGAGATGCAGAGATTTGATCTAACCCCGGGAAGACTGTACAACTTTCCTCTGTACTGTTTCTCATGAAACCAACTCGACAATGTTAACACCTGAGAGAAAGAGGAAAGTCCATATATGGTCACATTTCTCATTTGATGACAAGGAAAGCAAGACTGTGTGGGGCGGTAACCATGCAACAAACTTGAAATGACACCTGCAGGCATGTTATCCTGAGACTGTGATCAGCACCTAAATGAAGCGAGCTCCTATTTTAGCGGTATTACGGTAGTGCGTTGCAAACGCACTCTAAGTCCATTATGTTCCAGGGAATGTTTCAGCAAATAAAGTAGGGATTTAAATGTTTCCAGTTCGTGCCGTGGATATATTTTACTTTGTCTAAAAAGAGTTCATACTATCTTTAAAAAGTATCAGGGTAACATAACTCCATTTTATACTGTAACTATGAATAAATGCATATAGAGCATGCACATATATCCGATCTAACGGTCTTATATGTTTAATAAAGCTCATAATATATCACTTATTCTGACTTGATTTAATTCTACAATATCTCATGAGTGTCCACACCGAGTTTGAAGCAGATCTTTGTTGGAAATTTTGAGTTATAACAAGCTTAATGTGTAAGATTATTATCAACGCATGCATGTAGATGTTTCATTTCAAATAATGCAAGTGAAATGTTAACAAAATTATGTATTCCAACCTATACATTTCGTATTTTAGTCAACTGAATCTACTGTAGATTTAGTCGGCTACAATCTTATTATAATTACTCGACTAAAACTAAAAACAATTCAGATGACTAAATTAGGACTAAATCAAAATTTGCTGTCAAAATTAATACTGGTTCAGATATAAAGACGGAAATGCACACGGTTTAAAAATATAAAAGTGAGCGTGAATAGTAATAACCGGTGCCCGGCCGATTCTGTTCCAGTCACATTTAGCTTGTGCAGCGCATGACGGCGACAGCAGCACATAAACAGCTTTTACTAACTAAGAACTCAGCTCATGTACAGAGCTTTAAACACGGCTCAGCCACTCGCATGCTTGTGTATGAGACTGCTGCTGTCGGTTGTCGATGATGACATTAGATTTTGTGTTTTTAGTGCAATCTCTGGTCTTAACTGCAAAATTTCAGGGCACAACAGTGTCCTCATGATTTAAAGCCATTACTAACAGGTTGGCTGAAATCAAATTCAAGTAACAAATTGCCCTTTTATTCATAGTTATAAAATGTGCACCACTCATTTATAGAATTTCGTTATGTTGGTAACTGTTACAGGAGCAATTTCATTACATACAAAAGGTGCCCCTTTGCTATTGTTTGTTTAAGTGAAGTTATCTTCTCAAAGAAAAACACTGCCAAAAATCAAAACTGTGAAAAACCTTACCTGGAATTTGGGAAAAATAAAGCAGATTTTATAGGGCCCTATGGAAATGTCTTCTTGTTAAAAATCTTTACAATTAAATGATTTACTCTAAAACAAATTTAAACACGGTAATAACTTCTCCATACCCTGCTGCAAAACAAAAGCACATTCCATCATGCCTTTTATGGTGGTCTGTGCTGGTTTTTGCTGGTCTGGCGTTGGCCCTGTGGTTTAGTTGGTCACCCCAGAAAGTCAGTGCTGTTTATCTAGCATAACAAGCATCCAAAACATAACTGGTTTTGCTGGTGACCAGACATAATGGTTTATTCTGGTTTTCTCAGTAGGGAAATTCCTTTCCTTTGGAAAGTGTTGTACAAACTTGCTTGTTTGTTTTTGTACTTTTGTAAAAGATGGAATTTTTAATTATTAAGCGTCCATTTGACAGATTTCGGTATACTTATATCAGCATATGACCATTCTATTTGTAACTGTAACATTAGCAGAATCTTCCATTCAATAATTATCCCATTAAAATTGCATTTAAAACTGAAAACTATGGTCTTTAAGACTTCTCATAGGGGGTATCAGCCTACGTTATTCAGAGTTGGCATGGGCCTTGGGTGGTTGGGCCCCAGTGCAGTATATTTTCATGGCACTCAAAATACCTGGCAGTGCCCCGCCCACATGCAAGTTTAGAGTTTAGAGTGGACCTCAACTTCATCTACTGTCTCTGGGATACACTGGAAATCTTTGAGGGCCCACACAGAGCATGATGTAAATGTTTGGGCACCCATTCTGAAATGACGTGTGCTGTTGATGTCCTTAATTAAAAAAAAAAAGTCTGACACGATCAAAATTTAAGTATATTGGATATACTACAGTGGAAACTGGTTCAAAATGAACAGGCGTATCCAAGAAACCATGGCTGTAACTGTTCCTTTTACTTAATTCCATATGAACTTATTTTCCATGCAGACAGGCTGTTCCAAATCACCGAGGGACTTACTGCATGTAATACAAGTGATCTAAGCATGTTTAAGGTAGGCTACGCTTCGATATACACAGTACATATTAAACTCCTCGGCTTACGATAAATACAACTTACAATGGATGTGCTGGGCGATATACAGTGGTGCTTCAAAGTTTGTGAACCCTTTAGAATTTTCAATATCTCTGCACAGAATGACCTAAAACATCATCAGATTTTCACACAAGTCCTAAAAGAGAAACCCAGTTAAACAAATGAGACAAAAATATTATACTTGGTCATTTATTGATTGAGGAAAATGATCCAATATTACATATTAGTGAGTGGCAAAAAAGTATGTGAACCTTTGCTTTCAGTATCTGGTGTGACCCCCTGTGCAGCAATAACTGCAGCTACTAAACGTATCCTGTAGCTGTTGATCAGTCCTGCACACCGGCTTGGAGGAATTTATAGCCCATTCCTCCGTACAGAAAACAGCTTCAGCTCTGGGATGTTGGTGGGTTTCCTCACATTAGCTGCTCGCTTCAGGTCCTTCCACAAACATTTTGACTGGATTAAGGTCAGGACTTTGCCTTGGCCATTCCAAAAACATGAACTTATTCTTCTTTAACCATTCTTTGGTAGAACAGACTTGTGTGCTTAGGGGCGGTGTCTTGCTGTATGACCCACCTTCTCCCCCGTTGAGATTCAATTCATGGACAGATGTCCTGATATTTCCTTTAGAATTTCTTTTCTGATATAATTCAGAATGCATTGTTCCATCAATGATGGCAAGCCGTCCTGCCCAGATGCAGCAAAAACAGGCCCCAAAACCATGATACTACCACCCACCATGTTCACAAATGGGATAAAGGTTCTTATGCTGGAATGGCAGTGTTCTCCTTTTCTCAAACATGTACTTTCTTTTAAATCAAAAAAGTTCTTCTATTTGGTCTCATCCGTCCACAAAAAACATTCTTCCAATAGCCTTCTGGCTCGTCCACGTGATCTTTAGCCAAACTGCAGACCAGCAGCAATGTTCTTTTTGGAGAGCAGTGGTCTTTCTCCTTTTAACCCCTGCCATGCACACCATTGTTGTTCAGTGTTCTTCTGATGTTGTGGACTCATGCACATGAACATTAGCCAATGTGAGAGAGGCCTTCAGCTGCTTAGAAGTTACCCTGGGCTCTTTTGTGACCTCACCAACTATTACAAACCAGATACTGAAAGCAAAGGCTCACATACTTTTGACACTCACTAATAAAATGTAATATTGGATCATTTTCCTCCATAAAATAAATGACCAAGTATAACTTATTTTTGTCTTCATTTGTTTAACTGGGTTCTCTTTATTCTACTTTTAGGACTTGTGTGAAAATCGTTGATGATGTTTAGGTCATATTTATGCAGAAATGTAAACTTTCAAGCACCACTGTAAGTTGAAAATCAATATCACGATTAACATTTTACCTGTCCATCTTACATCTGCTCCACGCTACTCGGTGCAATGTCACCACACCCACTTTCCCATCTATTCACACGAGTACAATTTCGGCACATTTCTGTGTGTGGGTGCTGTGTGGTTCACCTGGCAGAAACTCTGAGGCCCTGAATGATCTCCTTCCTCCTGGTCTGCACGGAAATTCTGTTGAACACCATCAGCAAGGCGAAAAACATGACCAGGGCCACAAAACTGACTGCTGTAGGCCTGCAAAAACAAAGCACGTACGACGAAGATCACTGACTCGCTTCTTGCTCTCACCATGCCCATTGAACACAAAGACACTGTCAATAATGAAAAGCAGAACCATTACACAAAAGCAAATGAAAAGGGCACCAGATGCCAACCTCTCCGACAAGTCTGACAAGTAGGGGTGGGCATCGGAAAGGACTACGCGATACGATTTTTTTAGGTAATACAATCACTTACTATTTTTTTTTACATGACCAGCCAATAATCTCACTAAAATGAGACATAAACCTCAATTTTTAATATTAAATAATCATTTTCTTGAGTATATATTGCGTTTCAGAGACTCCACAAAGTGTTTGGCAGCCGTTTAGTGGGTGCTGCATTTAATTCCGTGGTTGCCAGGTCCCACGACAGAATCCCCCACCTGGTCTATGTAAATAAGCCCAAAAGAAGCAAAATCTCTAAGCATAAGAAGACCTGGCAACCATGTTTTTCGCCCCGCTATCCGCTCTGTGCACATGCTCAGACTGGCAAATCCGACTGAAATCGGAGAACTGGTATACATGCTATGAGAAATCAGATGACTGAAATAAAATCCAGCTCTCTTTATCAGATTCCCTAATCTTGACCTTCTAGATCGGACCATACTGTATACATGACCACGTGAATATTCAGATAACTGCAGAAATCCGGCTGTGATGGGATTATTAAGTGCATGTAAACGCTCCCATCGCTGTCTTACATAAGTTGAACGCTTCAGCAGGACTGGTGGCCTCTTGATGGACCTCTATGGTCGGAAGAATCCACGAAGGAAGTCGTACTAAAGAACCCACAAACTACTCTAAACCATGCACAGACTTAATAGCTTTCACAGAACCAATCTGGCCACCTGGTAGGTTGTTCCAGAGGGTAGGAGGATAAAGGAAGAACGGACAAATGGATTTATACTCCGGCAGATGAGAAAGTCAGTGTTATTCTCGATGTGGCGCTCGGATCTTCGGCTGGAGGAGGCAGTTTGATGACAGATGGATATTACAGACCCTCCGCTCTGGCGTGCTTTCTTAACGTCAAAACATTTGGGAAATCAAAAAGGATATGTTACTTTAGTGCAGGTCATTTTCGCCGCTAATGTCACAGTTAGTGCTGTTTCAAATCATCTCAATTGTATTAAGAACTGATGAGGGGTTACGAGAGCCTTTCTTTAGTTGGAATTTGGCCATCCATGCAATACAACAGCTACAAAAGCAGCACTGGAATAAGGAGGACTCCTGAGGGTTTCGAGTTTAACTACATTACGGAGCCATCTGCAAAGGTCACTTACAGACCGGTGGTGCTGACGTTACAATGAAAGTGGGTTAATATATTGTAAATCCGGATCATCAGTTGTTGGCCAGACTGAATGTGTAAAGATTAGGCTCCACAGGGAGAGGAGTCTCCAGAAAATGGGTCTGAAGTCACATATTCCATTTGATATACCAAGCCTATACCCCTCCCAATTTGTTCCTCCTGGTTCCCCCGTTTCATGACAATCCCCCACATGACGACTGAGATATAGGTCAAGTTCCATCTCTGTAAAAGTTCCCACATTTGTTTGCAAGTGGTGAAACCGACAGGAGCTCAAATGTAAGACATCGAGTGCTTTTACATGCACTTAGATCCTTCTCTGACCTTCTCAGCACCTAGCTAGACCGGAGGCACTCAAACGTCTATTTGCGAGTGGCTAAAACTGACAGAAACTCAACCTTAAGAGTCTACAAACCCTACCTGGCTGAGTTAGTAAACATTTCACAAGTGTAACCTCACTCGGCTGTCCTGTTAGAGCTTCTAAAATTTCTCCCATGTGGTCTTAACCTGCTGTAATTGGTGATTTCACCATATTCAGGCCAACACATCTGTTCATACCCACATTCCTGCCTTAACGAGGGCAACCAATAAACCTTTAACGTCTTGAGAGTTGTAAATACTCTCAAAATGGACCGATATCATTACAAGATACGCTCAACCCTGCCGGAAAGCACCACCGGGACTGGAAACCTGGTCTCTGCACTGGTGGGCAACTGTACCACCCTGGCACAACAACGTCTTTGTTTATTTGAATGGAAATCTGCTAGATTTGAGTATTGCCATGGTATTTTAATGGCGATCAGTGCGTATGCACAAAGTGTGTGAATGCCCGGGCTCACCTTGGTGCTCGCCACTCCGATTTCAGGCCCCGCGTTGATGTGGACGCCGCAGTCGGTCTCACGGGAGATGGAGCTACCCACGGTGTTGGTGATGCCCACAGTCAGCGCTCCTTGCTCCTTACAATAACGCAAAGCCAACAGACTGTCCGCTGTCTCGCCTAAACAACAACAATAGGTCAAGCAGTGATGTCAATAAGCCCTGAAATGGTTCCGACATTCCAATTCATCTGAAACGTCGCTGCTCTGTGCAAGCCAGTCGAATATATTTATGGCTTTGCCATTGTTCTTCTATGGAGATTTCATGCCTGTAGGCTTCCTATTATAAGGTCAGGTCAGATTTATTTCTATAGCGCTTTTACAGTGAAGCATTGTCTCTTTTCAATTTTAGATTATCTCCTAATATCTACGTCCAATCCCAAATTGAGCAAGCCCAGGGCGACAGTGGCATGGAAAAGCTCCCTAAACGTTACGCGGAACAAACCTTGGGAGGAACAAGACTCAAACAGGGACCCATCCTCTTTAGGCAGCATGGATGATAAACTAAAAATGAAACTAAATATAAACCTGTTAGCATTGAGTGTCACTGAAATGACAGAAACCAACAAGAAGGGGTGTCTACAAACTTTCAGCACTACAAGTCCTTCTTCAGCTGTGCAGGCAAGGTTTGTGAAGCTGTAGGAGGCAAAATTGTTTTGCATGCACAGCTGATGAGGGATTTTAATCAAAAACATTTTATCCCATCAGCTCTTGGCTTAAAAATGCACTCGTAAGTGTTTCACTATTTTAAACACCAATCACGCATAACCTACATATTGTCGAATTAAACAACGGCAATATATATCAACTAACCAGACAGACAGACATCTAGATAGAAAAAGACGGACAGACATACTGAGCAAAAGTCTCAGGCCACCATTAGATTAGATAAACTGTTGTTTTAGCAAGAGTATAATGACCATAGTGTAGAATTATTGCCCAGTCTCTTTATTAGAAAACAACCTACAGGGGTCAGTATTTAGCGTGAACTCCCCTTGCACTTAAGCAACAGCATCTGGCTACTTCACCAGAACGCCTAGTTGACCCTTCTATAGTCTGAACAAGCCTGATCAGGAATGGTTTTTTTGGAAGGGTAGCAGCCAAGAAACTACTTTTTCAGAAAGGGAACAGGGTGGAAGATATGCTAAAGCTCACAAAGACCAGTGGAAAAGAGAATTATGGAATGACGAATCCACGTCTGAGATTTTTGGGTCAAATCGTCAACCATATATGGTCCTTATACCATTGCTAAAACAATAACTCTAATGGTGGCCTAAGACTTTTGCACACTACTGTAGATGGCGATATATGCATAGTTAGACACAGACAGAGGTATATACAGTAGATAAACAGATTTTTTTATCTCAATATTTGATACTAAATGATACTTCTAGCATCTCCAGAAGCTGACTTGAGGCTTCAGCACACCTTCCAAATAATCTGTTCACATGTAGGTGGTGTAATTGCAGATTTGGAGACTTGCTGATCACAAAACACTTCCTGTTTATGCAAACGTCCAGCTGTGATTAGCATCCTCCACACTGTGCAACGGGGAGCCAAACACACTCAGATCCTCCTCCAGGTTCATTACAGCACCGGTTATGCCTAGCGTTTAAACTACATCTGTCAGTTTGGCCCCGGAAATTCAAATGAATTCAAGTTTTAAAAATAAGATGACAAATTGTAGAAAACTTATTTCCTACATCCACAAGAGGGCGTTTCAGGGCTTTTCGACGCTGTATCGCAGTCAATGTGTGGAAAGCCGGTACTGAAAACTAAAAACTCGGTCGGTATGAATACACTGCATGTGGACTTGGCTCCTAAGCTGAACAATAAACATGTTCCTTCTCACACAGGACTTTTCCAACGCTCTGGCTGCGTCAGGAGTTTTCATAAATTATGCTCCTCATTTCCCCCCATCTTTTTATGTAAGGAAAAGAGTGGCTGAAGCATCGGTGCATGATTATGCAACCATTCCTGGCACAGATTACAGGGGATCTGATGGCTGAAAGGGATGTACGTTTTTCACACTAAATTCAGCGAGCGATTCTCAAAATCCCATTTTAAACTTCTTCATTACTGGCCTAATAAGACTTTGAGTATTTTCAGATGTTATCGCCTGATTTCTAAAAGGTCAGCACATTTTGTTTCAGTCTTCTAGTTAATGTTCTAATCTTCTCCATGCTGAGGAATGAATAAAGGACAATGTCTCCACGAGAAGATCTCAGGTTATATAAACATTATCAGTTTAAACAGACATAGGCTTGCTCAATTTGGACGTAGGTATTAGGAGATCATCTAAAATTGTAAAGTTTCTTTGAGACGTGGAGCTCTGTTCAAAAGATATGATTTTAAAATACTTACTACAAGTGAACATCTCTCAACTTTACAGTTTGAGATTAAGCCAATTAGCCACAAAGACATGTTTCATAACCTGCCTATAACTCTGGAGCTGACGTGCTTGTACATGTTACCTGATTGGCTAATGAAGAAACACACATCGTCTCGGAAGACGGGTGTGTTACGATCCAGGAAGTCACTGGCCAGTTCCACCATAACGGGCAGTTCAGTTAATTCCTCCAACACCTGACGAGTCTGATGGAGGCAACAGAAAGACTCTGGTTCACCTACATGTTCAACTGGCCTCTGTGTGTGTGTATACACCTTGTCTTGCTATACTTGTGAGGACCAAATGTCCTTACACTGATAGGAAAACCTGGAATGTTCACTTGAGGACCGGTTTTCCGTTCCACACTACTTTACTGGCTTTTTTTTTTTTAGAAAAATGCCAACTTTTCTTTGAAAAACCGAAAAAGCCAAAAGACTTGCTTTAGGTTAGGATTAGGGGAGGGTGGAGCATTAATTAGCTGCAGTAATGCTTCATTTTCATTCATGTCAATGGAAAATCCTTACAACAAAAGCAACACAAACGTGTGTGTGTGTGTGTGTGTGTGTGTGTGTGTGTGAGACACTCACTGCCACTCCGGCATGATAGCTGGTCCCACAGGCAATGAGGATGAGCCTTCGGCACCTCTGGATCTCCTTGATGTGATCCTTCAGTCCTCCCAGTGTTACTACATACGCACACGAACAGATACGATACATGTATTTTTTTTTTTTTTTTAAAGGGGACGGAATAAAATAGAACCATTTTACACACAATCAACAATTCTGGTTCCTACAAGCAAACAGCTAGTCCCTGATTCACCATGGGGATAGGTTCCGACAAACCCATCATAAGTAGAACTTATAAACCTAGGAATATACTGCATATACCACAGCGCAGCATGCACTGAACATGCTTAAAGCTGTACACAAACGCCGACCGACTTTTCCTCACTACATTACCCAGCCCTCCATTTCCGCCCAGGGAGCGTATCGTAGCTCCATCACTAGTAGCTCCAACATTAACATAAAGCTTATTGTATGTTCATTTTCAATAACATAAAGCTCATCTCATGTCATTTATTGAATAACGTACTGAAAGTGAAAAATAAAAAACGATTATTGCGTGACCACGGCTTTTCCTCACTACATTTCCCAACGCTCATCACTCCATGTCAGAGAGCATCATCCTGCGTCTCTTGTCAGGGAAAATTTGATATTCAAAATACAGAGCACAGTTTCAGCTGAATGTGTATTTCTGTGTATTATCGGATTCCCATGGTAAAGTTGGGCCATTGTAAAATGGGGACACCTCGGGGATTGCTAAACTTTTGTATGTCTGTCTGTGTTAGGCAAAAGTTTGAGCGTCCTCATCAACTTACATAGTATATTAATTCACTGACTGGTAATCAGCATTTATGGTGTTTACTATATGGTAATACTATATACACACACATACTAGGGTCCTCTGAAGGCTCATAAGATAAGATAATACTTTATTTGTCACACAATGGAGATACCAGTGCACACAGTAAAAATGTAAAAGAGTAAAGAATAAAAAGAATTTTGCTATGTACATGTATAAACAGAATAAAAATACAAAATATATATAACATCTGTATATACACAGGTATATAGTGTTATATTAAGAACACCTATACATACAGTGGGGCAAAAAAGTATTTAGTCAGCCACTGATTGTGCAAGTTCTCCTACTTAGAAAGATGAGAGAGGTCTGTAATTTTCATCATAGCTACACTTCAGCTATGAGAGACAAAATGAGAAAAAAATCCAGGAAATCAGATTGTAGAATTTTTTAAGAATTTAATTGCAAATTATGGTGGAAAATAAGTATTTGGTCAATAACAAAAAGTTCAGCTCAATACTTGTAACATGACCTTTGTTTGGCAATGACAGAGGTCAAACGTTTCCTGTAGTCTTCACCAGGTTGGCACACACTGTAGCTGGTATTTTGGCCCATTCCTCCATGCAGATCTCCTCTAGAGCAGTGATGTTTTGGAGCAACACAGACTTTCAACTCCCTCCACAAATTGTTCTGTGGGGTTGAGGTCCTGAATACTGGCTAGCCACACTCAGGACCTTGAAATGCTTTTTTAATGGAGCCACTCCTTCGTTGCCAGAGTAGTGTGGGTGTTTGGGGATTATGTCATGTGGAAGACCCAGCCATGTTGCCATCTTCAATGCTCTCACTGATGGAAGGAGGTGGTTTGGCTTAAAATCTCCGATACATGGCCCCGTTTCATCTTCCCTAACAACGGATCAGTCGTCCTGTCCCCTCTGCAGAAAACAGAAAAAACAGGCCCCATGCTTCACAGTAGGTATGGTGTTTTTCTTGGGAAGCAACTCAGCATTCTTCTTCCTCCAGTTGAGTTTTTTACCAAAAAGTTTTTATTTTGGTTTCATCTGACCACATGATATTCTCCCAGTCCTCTTTTGGATCATCCATATGCCTCTCTGGCAAACTTCAGACGGGCCTGGACATGTACTGGCTTAAGCAGGGGGACACGCCTGGCACGCAGGATCTGAGTCCCTCTCGGCGTAGTGTGTGTTACTGATGGTAGCCTTTGTTTACTTTGGGTCCCAGCTCCTCTGCAGGTCATCATCAGGTCCCTCCATGTAGTTTCCTGGGATTTTTGCTCACCTTCTCATGATCATTTTGACCCCCACGGGATAGATCTTGCGTGGAGCCCCAGATCGAGGGAGATTATCAGTGGTTTTTTTGTATGTCTTCCATTTTCTTACAATTGCTCCCACAGTTGGATTTATTCACACCAACCTGCTTGCCTATTGTGATTCACTCTTCCCCAGCCCCCTGCCCCCTGGTGCTACAATTTTTCTTCCTGGTGTCCTTCGACAGCTCTTTGGTCTTGGCCATGGTTGAGTTTGTAGTGGCTGACTGTTTGAGGCTGTGGACAGGTGTCTTTTAATACAGATAACGAGGTCAAACAAGGTGTCCATTAATACAGGTAACGAGTGGAGGACAGAAGAGATTTGTTAAAGAAGAAGAAGTTACAGGTCTGTGAGAGCCAGAAATCTTGCTTGTTTGTGGGTGACCAAATACTTATTTTCCACCATGATTTATAATTAAATTCTTTAAAAATCCTACAATGTGACGTGAGAAGTTAGAAATAGCAAATTATCAATAACGCATTAAAGATTAAAAAAAAAGGTTAAAATAAATATAAAATCAAATTATCACAACCAGATAATTGTTTTATTTTATAATGTGTAAGGGTTTACTGAGAACTCCTTATGCCCTTAAAAACAAGTAACACAGCTTGATTATTTAAAAAAGAAATTTACAAATGTATCCAGCTTAGAGCCTCAGCATCTCACCTGTGTTGTCATCAAAGTTCATCCTGCCTCTCATGGTGTTGACCACAGACTCTGGCTGCTCGAAGATCTCCTTCTGCATGAAAGAGCTGAAATTACCTGTGCACAGGTGTGCAAAGAAAAGAAACCATCAACCCAGTACAAACGCTCTCATATAACATTCATATTCCAGCACGAACTGTAACAAAATCTCAGAGTTGAACTACGTCTT
The DNA here is from genome assembly GCA_025084515.1 of Ancistrus triradiatus. Taxonomy (NCBI): domain Eukaryota; kingdom Metazoa; phylum Chordata; class Actinopteri; order Siluriformes; family Loricariidae; genus Ancistrus; species Ancistrus triradiatus. Next base: position 28,120 of record JAJAGP010000977.1, read on the forward strand.
CTCCAACAACATAAACTGGTCTCAGAGGGCAGCTTAACCTGGGATTAGTCTTGTCGAAAATATGACTTTGGTTATGGACTAGATGTTTTCGCCTGAACAAACATTTCAAATGAACAGAGTCAATACAGATCTGCTTTGTGTTTTAACTTGGAGGCTACAAAAGACATTTTTTTGCCAGTGCCTCCATTCCTGGCAGCTGCTCTCATGGCTTTGCCCTGAAGCAACATGCTTTGCCCTGAAGCAAACAATGATCACAAAATGACTAATAAAGAGCTTCGTTACGTGCTTATTAAGCAATGACTGATGAAGTCAAGTGATCATGGGAGAGAAAAGCTAGTCAATTCCCAGCAGAAGTCAGAAACCCAGTGCAGCAAAGCGTAGCAAACATCCCTTTGCATCAGAATGTAAGGTCATGAAAATCAGGTCTTTTCACAACACTTCTGGTAAATACAGAGAGCCAGAGCAAGATGGAAAGAGAGAGAGGCTGCCCTCTGGTGGTTGTCCCAAAAGGCTCTGCACCATATCAACGACGAGACATTTTAATTTGGATCTACTGAAGGGTAAAAATAATAGATTCCTAAAGTCTGTCAAATTAAATGAGATTTTACATTTCACATTCATGTACATCTGAATGGCACAAACTTCCAAACTTCTAATCACCTGTAATCCCGTACCAGGATGATTCTATAATTCACGTACTAACCCTTCAAACACCTCATTTTCCGAACAGAAGCTTCATTTCTGAAGTTCTGAATAGTCCTGACACGACCAAGGTATTTTGAAAACTACTGTGAGAAAAGAAAGTGTTTATTCTTTGGTAGAACGACTTGTGGTGCTTAGATCAGTGTCTTGCTGCATTGACCCACCTTCTCTTGAGATTCCGTTCATGGACAGATGTCCTGAACATTTTCCTTTAGAATTCTCTGACATCATTGAGAATTCATTGTTTCCATCAATGATGGCAAGCCGTCCTGCCCAGATGCAGCAAAACAGGCCCAAACCATGATACTCACCACTTTTCTTTTTAAACCAAAAGTTCTATTTTGGTCCTCATCTATTCCACAAAACATTCTTCCAATAGCCTTTCTGGACTCGTCCACATGATCTTTAGCAAACTGCAGACGAGCAGCAATGTTCTTTTTGGAGAGAAGTGGCTTCTCCTTGCAACCCTGCCATTGCACACCATTGTTTGTTCAGTGTTCTTCTTATGGAGGACTCATGAACATTTAACATTAAGCCAATGTGAGAGAGGCTTCAGAGTTGCTTTAGAAAGTTATCCTGGGTCCTTTGTGACCTCACAACTATTACACGCCTTGCTCTTGGAGTGATCTTTGTTGGTCGACCACTCCTGGGGAGGGGTAAAAGTGGTCCCCTTGAATTTCCTCCATTTGTACACAATCTGTCTGACTGTGGATTGGTGGAGTCCAAACTTTTTAGAGATGGTTTTTTTGGTAACCTTTCCAGCCTGATGAGCATCAATGACGCTTTTTCTGAGGTCCTCAGAAATCTCCTTCGTTCGTGCCATGATACACTTCCTCCACAAACATGTTTGTGAGAGCAGACTTGGTTAGATCCCTGTTCTTTAATAAAACAGGGTTGCCCACTCACACTGATTGTGCATCCCATTGGATTGAAAACACCTGAAAATTTCACCTTCAAATTGCTAATCCTAGAGGGTCACAAATAACTTTTGCCACTCACTAATATGTAATATTGGATCATTTTTCCCTCAATAAATAAATGACCAAGTATATATTTGTGTCTGATTTGTTTAACTGGGTTCTCTTTATCTACTTTTAGGACTTGTGTGAAAATCGGGATGATTGTTTTACGTCATATTATGCAGAATATAGAAAATTCTAAAGGGTTCACAAACGTTCAACCCTACCTACAATCCTGATTCATCCCTGTAGAGGTTTTTGTTAAGCTCTTTTAAGCAGAAAACCATAAAAAACATCTATTATCTAACGGGCGGTGCCCCAACTTCTGTACTACATCGAACCCTCCAGGGACATAACGAGGTGTGAGAGTAAAGCGCCTGAACTCACTATAACCAGCGAAACACATTTGACGCAACATTCCCCTTCTGATCTCTAAGCTGTTAAAACAGGGTTTTTATAATCCTCAACAATCTTGAGCCTAGTAAAAATCTGAGCCAGATTTTTCTTCCATTAGACCTCAATAAACGTCGGAGAGTAAAAACAAAACCAGGTGAGCCTTTGAAAACTGCCAGATAGGCTTCAGCACGATGGGTCTTAGTGCCTGCCCCGCCCCTCTCAGGGGTGCGGTACCTTTCATGATCTGCTGCAGCTCCATCGCTGCAGGGTCTGGATGGCAACGTGCTGGATGGTCTTTCTCCCACTCTTCGTTTGATCCGGTGGGGATGGACAGGCGGCCGTCTGACACCGCGCAGCAATGTCACGTCCGTCTTCCAGGAAGATCACTCGTGTTGGGTTGTGTTCATTGACAGCGCTGTAACATCATAAAAAGGTGAGAATAACGTCATAAAGTAAAAGAGGAATAACAAGACTGGAAGAGTGACCGCTGTCCCAGATTCATGAGCCTCCGGCCTTTCATCGGGAGAGGTTGTACTCGGAAGTCCAACTTCCTAGTCCAGAACAACGTCCGAAACTTCGGTACTTGGTATTGGGAAACGGCCCTAGTCTCAATTTAACTCAGGTGCGAAACCTGGGCCTGTTTAGTTTGAACACAAAGCTGGTATCTTACTGCCCTCTAGTGGAAAAGAGAATGCAATTGTTCTGCCTGTTACTACACGCCGCAAACGCCGCATGCGATTGCATGTGATGAGCAGGCCCCACTTGTGGCAGCACCCATTATCCCTTCATCCCTTCTAATCAACTGCCCCATCTTCACTGTAATATAATGTTGCCCCACCATGCATGATGTATAGTACTGTGCAAAAAAGTCTTAGGCCACCCATTTTATATCAGAAATTCCAAACTTGGATTCGTCATTCCAATCTTCGCGAGCTTTACCATACTTTAGCCTTTTCACCCCGTTCTCCTTCTGAAAAAGTGGCTTTCTTGGATGCAACCGCTTCCAAAAAACACATTCCTGCTCACGATTCTTTGCCGATGAAGCTCTCCCAGAAGCTGCTGTTGCTCAAGTGTAAGGGAAGGACACACGAAAAGCTTACTGTAGCCTAATAGGAGCTTTATATTTTAAAATGTTTTTGTTTACATACTGCACATAATCGGCTTGCATTCTAGTAAACAGATTGAGAAAGAAATGATTATATATGGTCATTGTATTGGTCATCATTCTTGCTTACACTACTGCTACATCTAAATCTAGTGGTGGCCTAAGACTTGTGCACAGTGCTATACTTTGGGCGGGTAATTTGGTTTTTCTGGACTGCTGATATTCAGTACGATAGAAAAAAGGCTCGGGGTACTCCAGCACTAGATGTTTATTCATGATAACACCCGACCTGGAGTGTTCCATTGCTTAAATAGAACTTATTCATACTCAAGTCTGCCTATAACTGAACATGGGGAGTGAACATCCTTCAGATGAAAGGGGGAAATATTGATTGCGACAGGACCTGGCATCAGAGGCAAAGTAGAACTCGACAGCTTTCTCGTCCACAGGAAACAGGCAAGGTGTCCTGATCCATCCTGGAAGCGTGCCACAGCTCTTCTTCTCCTTGCAAGCTGATGAGGAAGAAGTTATATGACATGAATGAGAAAATCGCTTTTATTCTAATCTGATAAATATCTCTGGGGCGTCACACTGACCGGAGCGAGTAGAGGATGGGAATGTGATCTGTGGAGAGCTTGTGATCACTCTTTTAACACCCATTAGTAGTGGACCTTCCTCTCCTGGACCAACAGACAGACATGTATTGAACGCTGAGCACTTTTAGTACAGCGGTACCCTCGGTTTCTCGGCACCAATTCGTTCCAGGAAGGCTTGCTGAGAGCCGAAACGAAGTTTTTCCCATAAGGAATAATGTGAATTGAATGAATCCGTTTCCAGAACCCCAAAAATCCACCCCTGTAATAACATTATATGCATTAATGGAGATGTATTGGACAGAGCTCCCTGATTTACGAAGGGGATTTAAGTCTTTAATGTTTTGGCTTTTCGGTTTTTACTCTTACAACAACGAATCTTTTTTAGGACCCATGGAGATTTACTTGCACCAAGAATACAGAACTGTAGATGTAAAAATAAAGAAGAGACACAATAAACACAACAAAGATCTCTCTGTGCAAGAGCTATTGTGAATTCATCACTGTGTAACTGACTCACGAATCGAGTTTTGGCTGATTGAAACCGAGTCACGTGACTCGACTCAACAGGTTTAAGCAAGTGCGCCCGAGAACCGAGACACATTTTTCTACTCAAAATGGATTGGAGGTCAAGAACCGAGGTACCACAGTGATAAAGCATTTTAGTCCATTGACTTCTCCTTTCCCCTTATTTACCTCCCAAGCAAACTTAGAGCCGAGTTGAGCATTAAGATTAAAAGCCTTTCTCTGTTTTAGATTACAGCTACATAAACAATTCCATTCATAATATTCACAGCCCAGGCATAAATCATGTAGGAGGCCCAGGTATTTGTGTGATGAACATTATTTTCATCATAAAAAGATACTAGTAAGAAATCAGTTACTCGCATTTTTTCCGTTTCCATCATCATTTTGCGATTCTTGGTAAAAGCAGACCGAATTTACCTTACCTCGTTCCCACAGCCTCTCCTGGAAAGTGGACACTCTTGAACACCAGGCAGCGAACGCTCCCTCCTTAACCACAAAAACAAGAGAGGTGCCATGAGCCTAGATCAGCATACAGCGAAACATCCTGAGAGCAGAATGAAACCTCGGAAGCTCACCAGCTGCTGGGTGACCTGCTCGACCAGGGTGGCGAAGCTGACCTCATTGTTCTCTCGGTTGTCGTACAAGTATTTCACCAGCTTAGCAATGCTTTCTGTGTCGGTCTCCGACTCAAACTCATAGCCTTTACTCTCCTGAGGACGGAAATGAAGATTAGTAACATACAGAGAGGAATGGATAACTGGACGGACCATTTATAGTACTGTGCAAAAATCTTAGGCCACCACTGGATTTGTTGTTTTAGCAACGGTATAACGACCATTATTAACATATTGTCGATGATTGGACCCAAAAAGTCACGTCAACCATTACCAGCATGTAGCAGACATTCGTATCCATGGTGACTTGCTTAGTTGGCTTACTCTGTCAGGACATGAGTGCAGAGCGGCTAGTGGAAAAAAACAGGGTTGCCAGGTCCTCTCATTCTTGAAGATTTCACTTTTTAGGCTGATTTGCATAGACTGGCGTGGGATTTTCTCTTCCGGGATCTGGCAACCCCGGATTTAAACAGAGCACCCACTAAACGGCTATCGAACCCTCTGTGGAGACGCAGAATACACTTGAGAAAATGAATAATCTGATTATTTAATATTAAAAGTTTGACGTTTACCTCACATTTGTCTGTGAGGTTATTGGCTGGTTGCACAATAGAAATCTGATTACTGCCCGGGTAATCCCGGAGGTTTCCCATTATCTGATTTCTCAAGTACATGTGCATTGGACAACTAACGAAATCTGATTTTCTGAAGTTATTACGTACATATAAACACTCACTGTCAATTAAAAACGGCTTTGTGCTGCTCTTTCACAAAGCTATGCACAGATTTTCTCTACACACAATGCCATGGCTAAAGGGCTTAACTGTAATGCGAGTGCTCCTAGAGGAAATATGTACAATGATTTACTCACCAGGAACTTCTTCAGGTCTTTGTAGTTGGTAATGATCCCATTGTGAATGACAATGAACTCTGGTGAGAACAAAATCCAATGCAAAGCAGTTTAGAGCGCACTGTTTTTAAAGTAGAGATGCACCAAATAAAAAACAAGCTGAAATTTTTAACTAAAAAAAAAGAATAATGTCAAGTCGGGCCAGAGAATGGAAACAGTGAACAAACAGAGCTTAGGGATCAAAGGCTTGAAGTCGGCAAACAGACACCCCCTCAACCCGTGTGGCTTTGGCTTAGCCTACAGCTGGGTGAAGAATCAAATTTGATTTAATTAGATTACAATTCGTCTTTCAAGGAGTAAAAAGCAAGGTAACTGAATAAAACTATTATTAGTCCACATTTTGTCTCTTGATTTGTCTTGCTTTATAACCCAAAGCTGCCCTTCCTTTACACCCCTACGCTTTCGCCATTCCCTAAATGCCCCGACTCACCCTTAGCCAAGCTGAGATTAAAATTTTGAAATAGGCACGTGGGCGGCACGGCAGCCAAACCAAACCATCTCAGAATCCCAGGTCAGGTTTCACACAGATACTAATTTGTGATTGAGGGAGGCAGAACGATGGGGATCATCTCCTGTCACTGTAACAGCGACTCCTAACCACCCCACTGGGTACACATCAGCAGTTGGGTTTTGTTTCTTCGGCCAAGAACTTCTGTACATCACTGCTGCTTAGAGCAATTATCAGATCCACACGTTAATGAGTAACGTTCATTCACTTGGACCTACCATTGTGTTTGTCGGATCTCTGTGGGTGGCTGTTAACAGGACTGGGCTCTCCGTGTGTTGCCCAGCGAGTGTGTGCGATGCCCAGGTGCACGTCAAACTCCACATCCAGATCAATACCCTGTTGCTCTGTGGGAGTCACACACACAAAGGGAATTAGCTAAAAACACAACCAGCAGATTTAACACCTGGAGGTATTTCTACACGCAGAATCCAAATATGTTACACATGTTATTATAAATAGTCTTTTGTTCCAGGATCCTCGGATATCACAAAGCAGTCTCCTGGACTGTGGTGGCCTAGCGGTTAAGGTACTGGACTATGGACCAGAAGGTCCAGGGTTCAAATCCCACCTCTACCAAGCTGCCACTGTTGGGTCCTTGAGCAAGGCCCTTAACCCACAATTGCTTGGATTGTAAGACTGTATCAATTGTAAGTCGCTCTGGATAAGGGCGTCTGCTAACTGCTGTAAATGTCTCCGTGCTGCTTTTAATTGCAGGGGTTGCCAGATCCCACAGGAGAATCCCCCACATGGTTATGTAAATAAGCCCAAAAGAATAAGCGGACCTGGCACCCACGAGCCACTCTACGCACATGCACAGACTGCCAAATCCGATTGGAATCGTGTAACTAGTATACATGCTATGAGTAATCTGATTACTGGGGTAAAATCCAGCTCTCATTATCGGATTGCTTGATCTGAATGAATACTGCTGTATTTATGTTCTGCTGATACCCCGTCCGTTATTGTAATGTCAAGAAACTGTGTAAACAGTCCAATTTCATTCAGCTACATCTGCTGTGAGTTGACATTAAAATCCCATAAAACTTTCTTTCACGCCCCTCATTAAAAAATGCTAAGAGATCTACTTTGGTTGGAAAGTGGGTGACCGGGATAACCCTCATATTTGTTGTGTGACGTGTCAGGCTGCTCACAGCATGAGCAACAGGTTAACGCCATGCACCTTTTGCCAAACTGTTTGGAGAGAACGCAAATATCAGGACTGAGATTGCTTCCATCTGTTTCCATCTCATTGTTGCCATCTGCTATAAGGCCAGTGGCTCACAGTCAGGAAGTCAACCTCCAAAAAACCATGAGACTGAGTGATGATGAGCAGAGGTGAGACTGAGACTATAGACTGGTAAAATCAAACGTGAATCTGGGTCGGATTCGCGAAAGTTTCTTAAGAAAGAAATCTTCCTAAACGTCTGTTTAAACTTCATTCTGAGGAAAAAAGTTACGAAAGTTTGCTATTCTTCAAATAACGTCTTAAGAATTATCTTATTTTTTTCTTAACTCTCTTCTTAAGATCAATTCTAAGAATGACTGGTATTCCTGAACACAATCTGTTCTTAAATGTTTTCTTAACCTTACGATAACCTCACACTTATCTCAGGCTGTAAGAGTTGAAGGGAAGAGTCAAAATTTTAAACTTTAAACTGTTTAGTTACTGGAAATGAGGCTTACATTTCACTTTAAATGCTTAAAAGCCTTTCCAGAGAAGGTCATCCTTAAAATACAAACATGTACATGAGAAAAGTTTATGGGAAAACCGGCTATTTCTTAGACCATCACCTCTAGTTCTTGTTTGCTAAAGTTTTTGGACGCTTGATTTAAATTTCCTCCATTTTGCCGTCCTCAGAGAGGATTAAACTAATAACAGAAATAACAAGCAAAACAAATTCAAAACGTGTCTTGCGCGGTGTATTATAAGCTAAAAAAGGTAATGTAGTCTACGTAAGAAAACAATGAAGAGTTTCTTAAGAAAATCTTATGAACTCCGTAGTCTTAAGAACATTCGCAGGTTTTTTTCTTAAGAAACCTTTCGCGAATCCGGCTGCCGTTCTGTACCTGCATTTGTGTTAAATAACCTGGATGACTGAATTTTTAGGACACTGTGACACTGGACAGGAACGTGGAATTTGTCACAAAGTTATTGGGTTATTGGTAAAACCCAAACAAAAATGAATAAACCAACAGTGGCAGTCCCAGTCAAATAGCCTTATTCATCTAATTCTAACAGATTAAAGCTTTTCTTAAATCCAATTAATACATGAAATAACTTCCATTATGAGAAAACTATTTCCAGATCTATTTAAATTTACATTTACAACATTTAGCAGACGCCCTTATCCAGAACGACTTACAATTGATGCAGTCTTACAATCAGTGGCAGCTTGGCTGAGGTGGGATTTGAACCCTGGACCTTCTGGTCCAGAGGCCAGTACCTTAACCACATCATAAAGAGGTGGGCTTCAGGGACAATACGGGGCAGCAGCGCCTCCCCCAGGTCCTAGCTTCTTGGGGTTACGTGCTTGGTTTCTTTAAATGTAGCTTTTTATCGTCCTTTGACGCTGCTGCCACGTCCTTCAGTGGCTGCGTTCGGCCATTTCTGTAAAAATCTCCTCAAACACGGGAGTGGTTGTGATATGTGCCTTCTAATTTTGCTTGAACAGAGACATCACTCCAAATATTTGAGGTCGGTTAACTGGTTGTCCCAAGCTGAAAACCTCCCTCAGTGCTGGAGTGCATTGCCCTTCAGGTCAGCGCAGATTTATGACTACTGACGAGCTGGAACGACCTAAAAGTCACATGAATTCCAATCTGGCTGCTCGGAGTCACACTGCAAGGTATCAGAACTCAATTTCTGTTCACACAGCCCCAAAGATGATAGATCTGTGTCACATATGGCGGGAATGACTGGATTTGGGCCACTTTTACCAGCTGTGTAAAGGTAACCCAACGTTTCTGAAGTGTTTGTCCATATTTTAAGTGTAATAACAACATACATTCCTAATAAATAATATACAGTTATTATAATCAACAATTTAATTGCTCATAAAACAACACCTGAAAGAAGCATTCTAAAAACAGATCTTTATTCAGCGTAAAATCTAATCCTAGTTCCAACTACAGCTCGAACATTGTTTGCCAATGCATAATTTGTGTAACCAAAAGTTAAAACATGGTTGTGTTGCTGCAATCTTACTGTGGATTTCCTCATCCAGGACCTTGACTTTGCCTCTTTGTTTGATCAGCTGGATGCTCTTAGAGTTGTTCTCCCAGTCTTTACTGTTCCCGCCATCGATGCCCACTCCTGCATCACAAACAGATGGAGAACACGCCTCAGTCTATGCTCACAAGCTCAGGTCCTATTATTCCGCCAAAAGGTCGTGTTTGTTCTAGAGGGGTGTGTGGTCTGTGTGAAATCCTGTTTCCTGTTCGGTGCAGACTGATTCAGTGTTTACCTGCCGAGTCGTAGCCGCGGTACTCCAGCCGCTGGAGGCCTTTGAGCAGGAATCTCGAGGATCTCGCGGCGAGTGCGAGGGACGTGGTAGTTGAGATATGCAATATTCCTACACACAGAAAGAGAACAAGGTGTGTCCACACACTGCAGCCCCTACTTTTTATGTAATTATCTAAATCCTTAAAACCTACGTCTACACTCCCTGTATACACAAAACTAATGTAAACACTACTCTCTACATGCTCTCCTCACTGATGAGCTGGGATTTCCATCCTGGTGTGCATCCTGTGGACACTTCCTTACCCCTACTTCTCCTTACCTCTTATGGCAGCCAGAAAATGAACATGAAACAACATCAATTTTTCAGCTGTGTGTTTAACAACACCAAGTAATAGCATATCAACAAAATTCTGATCCCTAGTTGAACTATAATTAGTTAAAATACCTGGAACATAATCAGCCAACCATAATCAGGCTTCAAGATCCCACACCACGTTTAATGGTTCCAACCTGACATGAGCCTTGCTACTTGAGGAAGACCCACTACTGGAAGTGCCTTTGGTAAACACAACTTCACCACGGAATGGAAAGAAATGCTTGTCAAAAATGTCCCAGGATAACACTCTGGATGGTTACTTGAAAGAATACAAAAAGAGTTTTTCAGAGACTAACTATTATTAAGAAATGTAAAGTGTATGGTACTCACAAGCAGCGAACCCTGCCTGACTTGGATTACCGAGTCAGGAGGGACATTGATCAGAGAAGCTACCACATGACTGAGATTGTTCATGAGGCTGCATATAACAATCATCTCACCGCTTTACACAAATTGTGGTTTCTGCTTGGGCAGGGTGGAAAAGGAATAAAACACCTCTTTGGACAAACGTTCCCACACTGAGGCTCATTTGCACCTTACAAAAGGGATTTGAGAAGATGAGCCCCAACTTTTTGGGCTGAAATCCAAAGTGCTCTACTTGAGGGAAAAAACTAAGTACAGTGCACCACCCAAAACCTACTTTGAAGCATGTTGGTAACATTATGCCATGGAGGTGTTTTTTCTCTAAATCCCCCCCCGACCCCAGAAAAACTCTGCGGACGTCGTTTGAAGAGAGCTGTTCATTGCACATACCATGAGATTGAACTTGAGCAATGAAGAAAGGAAGAATGAGGATTTATTCACAAACTAGGAAATACGTAAAAGCTAGTAGAGACACATCTGACCTGACTCATGGCTGTAGTTTAAAGAAAAAGGTGGCTCCTCTATGTATTAAATCAGAAGGGAGATCAACTCTCAAACTTTCAATTCATATTCATTATCTAAACAGTTGCATTTTCATTACTTCAGTATAAGATATTTCCCGAGTTTTGATTTCAAGCTATAAAAGACAAAATGTCAAAGCAATAGGACTTATTAGACAATGCAGCTGATGTGAGGGTTTCCACCTACACTGCTGTGCAAAAGTCTTAGGCCACCACAAAATTTGTTCCTTTAGCAATGACCATAGTGTAACTCGAATTTGTCCTCTTTTCCACTGATACTAAAGCTCGCAAAGATTGGACTGAAGATATCTTAGCCTTCTCACTCTATTCCGCTTCCAAAAAAGTGATTTCTTGGCCCCTACCCTTGCAAAAGCACCAATCTGATCAAGCTTCTTCTGACTGTAGAAGGGTCAACTTGGCATCCCGAAGAAGCCGATAGATTTTCGAACCTTACGTTTCTTTTCCATTTTTTAAATACTGTCCTGTATTTTCTGGTTGTATTCCAATAAAAAGAAATTACCATGCTACGACAACGGTATATCTAATCTAATGGTGGGCTAAGACTTTTCAGCAAGTACTGTATGCCCAAAGACTTCCGTTCTGTGAGCACTGCAAACAATGTTGCACGCAGTTGACTTTTAAGCAAGAATGTAGTAGTGAAGTACGTGCTGCCAACTGGAAGGTGTCCCGTCAATACAGCAGTTTCCGTGCTCCGACACAATAATCAGAGTAGAATTAGAGTAGAATGTAGCCCTGTACCAAACAACAAAAACATGAGAGAAATGTTTGCATGGCGATGAGAAACTGTCTTTTGTGCCAGCACGATGTCCCTCTTTCCGGTTATATTTAGAAGAACAGAAGCGAAAAGAGTGAAAAAAATGAAGCGGAATGTGAGGCTGCGAGGTCTGGTGATCTGGTGGTGTTGCTTGGTTTTCACACACCGACCCCCCTCCAACCCTCCTCCGATCCCCCCCATAGCCCCCCCGCTCGCCTCTCCGTGGTCGTGTTAAACAAGCTATGCAGACCTTCGACAAATCTCAAGCTCGTTTATAAGCTGGTCTGATTGTGTAGACAAAGCAGTTCATAGACAAGCTTCAGTTCCAACAACAAGAGATAAGAGAGGGACAGTGAGAGAAACCAGGCGAGAACTGGTTTAACGTCAATGATGATTTAGAGACAAGCCAAGACAAGACTGGTTTTCTGAAGAAGGACGCATCAGTAGCTAAAATGAGTAATCAGCCGAATTGCAAACGGTGTTAAACCAGCTTCTGCCACAACAAGCTACTGATAGTGAAGCCTATTTTAAGCAATTCTGTCACACTACAGGGTGTCCCATTAATCCAGCATCAAACTGTCATAGTATATTTATTCAATTCTGTTTAGTTACACTTTCACATTTACAGATCAGCAAGGAGGAGGTTGCCAGGTCCACGCATTTATAAAGACTTGGCTTTACCTTGCCTCTTTTTCCATTGACTTTAGCTTTCTTTTCCCTCTCTGGATCTGGCAACCCCTGAATTAAACACGCCACGGAATTGAAAACAGCGAACACTTTGTGGAGACTCTGAATCGCAGTACAGTGGTTCTTGAAAGTTTGTGAACCCTTGAGAATTTTTTAGATTTCTGCATAAATATGACCTAAAACATCATCAGATATTCACACAGGTCCTAAAAGTAGATAAAGAGAACCCAGTTAAACAACTGAGACAAAAATATTATACTTGGTCATTTATTTATTGATAAAAAATATCCAATATTACATATTAGTGAGCTTCAGTTCTGGGATGTTGGTGGGTTTCCTCACATTAGCTGCTCCCTTCAGGTCCTTCCACAACATTTCCATTGGATTAAGGTCAGGACTTTGACTTGGCTATTCTAAAATATTACCCTTATTTTCTTTAACCATTCTTTGGTAGAACGGCTTGTGGTGCTTAGGAGTCGCTGTCTTGTTGCATGACCCACCTTCTCTTGAGATTCAGTTTAGGACAGATGTCCTGACATTTTCCTTTAGAATTCTCTGATATCATTCAGAAATTCATTGTTCCCATCAATGATGACAAGCCGTCCGGGCCAGATGCAGCAAAACAGGCCGAAACCATGATACTACCACCACCATGTTTCACAGATGGGATAAGGTTCTTATGCTGGAATGGCAGTGTTTTTCCTTAACGCTTTCTTTTAAACCAAAAAGTTTCTATTTTGGTCTCATCCGTCCACAAAACATTCTTCCAATAGCCCTTCTGACTCGTCATGTATTTCTCCTTGCAACCCTGCCATTGCACACATTGTTGTGTCAGTGTTCTGATGGTGGACTCATGAACATTAGCCAATGTGAGAGAGGCCTTCAGCTGCTTAGAAGTTACCCTGGGCTTCCTTTGTGACCTCGACCAACTATTACACGTCTTGCTCTTGGAGTGATCTTTGGTTGGTCGACCACTCCTGGGGAGGGTAACAATGGTCTTAAATTTCCTCCATTTGTGCACACAATCTGTCTGACTGTGGATTGGTGGAGTCCAAACTCTTTAGAGATGGGTTTGTAACCTTTTCCAGCCTGATGAGCATCAACCAACTTTTTTTCTGAGGTCCTCAGAAATCTCCTTTGTTCGTACCATGATACACTTCCACAAACGTGTTGTGAAGAGCAGCCTTTGATAGATCCCTGTTCTTTAAATAAAACAGGGTGCCCACTCACACCTGATTGTCATCCCATTGATTGGAAAAAACACCTGCCTCTAATTTACCTTCAAATGAACTGCTAATCCTAGAGGGTCACATACTTTTGCCACTCACTAAAATGTAATATTGGATGGATCTTTTCCTCAATAAATAAAATAACCAAGTATAATATTTTTGTCTCATTTGTTTAACTGGGTTTCTCTTTATATACTTTTTAGGACCTGTTGTGAAAATTCCTGATGATGTTTTAGGTCATATTTTATTGCAGAAATATAGAATGTTCTAAAGGGTTCACAAACTTCTTTCAAAGCACCACTGTATATACTCCAGAAAAAATGGAAGAATTTCATTATTTCATATTGAAGTTTTATGTCACATATTTCTGTGAGATTATTGGCTGGTTGCAAAGTAGAAATCCAATTACTGCCTACAGACAGTGTTTTAATGGTCCCTAACCTCTAATGGTTAACTGTATTCTAGGGTGAATAAATTAAAATGTAATCTGTGAATGAATGTGTGGCACTGTGTATGGAAAGCAATGGAACAGAAGCACCATTCACAGCTCCTCGCTCATCAGTGAGCGTCTGGTAACTGGTAAGATGAGCACAAGGTCGTGCTTTGTATGAACAGATGGCTTCGGAAAATAGAGTGAGATTAAAACTAAACGGTTCATCAGTTTTTAAAAATAGAATGAGGCCTGTGTGGTAGCCAAGCATCAAGAAACAAGTTCTGAAATACTTCTTACAGTTTGAGTCCTGATGGATCAGATCTTAACTGTGTGATCAATAACTGTGCAATGGAGGAAATGGCTTGGGTTAATAAAGGTGCTGGAGTTTTAAGGACCAGTTTTGAGAAACCTAGTGTTTAAAGAGGTCAGCTGATCCTCATCTGGTTACAGGAAATTAATACAACAGAAATGCAGACAAAGCAGATTCAGGTTGAACACTGAACAACTACTTTTTTTTGTTTTTTTTTAAAGGGATGAGTCAGCAATTCGTTAGATCACCAATGCTGTGACGTTCTGACCAGGTCGGGAGTCACAAAAGCTGCTTTCGCACCAAACGGCTCTAGGGAGTAATTTGGGAGGAACCATGCCCTGCAGAGCTCCTCAGAGAACTAAATTCATTCCAGGGCTTGTCACTTGAAGTCACCACTGTTGGCTCCTTGGGCAAGACCCTTAACCCACAATTGCTTGGAACTGTAAGTTTGTATCAGTTCTAAGTCACTCTAGATAAGGACATCTGCTAAATGTCTTTAATTTAAATGAGAAAAGACCCTGCCTTGAAGTAGGAGGCAAAAAATTCCCCTCCAGTTCCTGCAGTGCGAAAACGCGACAAAGGGGGCACAGTTCTACGAACTACAAAAACGTTACTCTGGTGCAAAAGCACCTAAAGGTACAGTTGGCCATGGCTGAAGGTCTGTGGTAGTATAGCTGAAGTGTAGAAGGTCCAGGGTTCAAATCCCACCTCAGCCAAGCTGCCACTGTCTATTCCCTATCCAGATCCCAGTCAGACACATAAACCAATACAAATGCTTAGAATGTGTTCGTCTGGCAACACAGTAATACGACTATCAACACAATGAACCTGTTAAACTGCCTCACAAGGAAACGCACACAGAAAATGAGACGGGTGTTAACAACGCCACAGCGCCGAATCGGTGTTGTAGCCGCCTTTCAGAACCATGTTTGAGGTTTACTTACTGAAACGTAATATACGATAAACATACGCACAGGTATAACAGCCATTTGGACTACGTCCATGGTATGATAAGGGTATTATCTTTATCATTGAGGTTATTTATTAGTAGGGTTATTACATAACCCATCTATTACCCTGACATGGACCCACGCCTCTGGTACAGAAAGTTTTATTAAACACATGCACATACAGAGCAATGTTTGCCGGGCGCTGTGCTCTTTATAAGGTTTCCATGCATGAAACCAGAGTCAAATGTGATTTCAGATTCTGAAATATCTGTTTGCATTGTCAATATTTTGCGCCGTCACATAAGACTCTCATAGAAAAGTTTCTCACTCCATAAAGGTGTGTGAGAGTGAGAGAGTACAGGGTAAGGAGAGGCTGAACGAATCAATACACCGCAGGCAGCTCTACAGTGAGATAAGATTTTATCCATCTTCAACAGCAAAAAGATAAAACTTAATGTGTTACTGCCCGCCTAATGTTCCTTGTCATTTCTCTTTCGTACAGCTAGACTTTATTAAAGGGAAATCAGTTTGGTTCCTGTGTTCAGGATGTTCTGGATGTTGTGGGTCGTGGTCCAAGCTACAAAAACTGTGATATGATATTTCTGCCAGATCATCCAGCCCATGGTAAATGTTTAATGAAGTAAGCCATGCTATTATACACATCTGAAACCTGATCTGATACATGGCATAACAAAATTATAACACAAACAATCTGACTCTGCTCCATGTTCTTTCTTCCAGTGTCTAGCAATGCAAATATCAGTAATATGTTTACAGGACACACAAATTAATCGCCTCCGGCCACGTAACTGTGCCAGTAAGGAAACAACCGGAGATCATTATTCAGAATCTGTATCAGGAAACCTTTACTAATTTTCCTACACCTGTTGGCAAAGGACTCTGTTAGATCCTAGAGATAAATTAAATTAAATCTGAATAGGATAACCACACTGTGCTGTCGAACTTAGGTTAAACTTGAATTTATTCTTTCTTAAGATTGCCTAGGAGACACAAAAGGAACACCATTCAAAAGATCAGAAGTTTTAGTAAAAAAAAGAGGGAAAAAACAAAGAAATGGAGTCAGAGGCTAAGACGGAGCTGAGAGTCGATTCTCTGATTCAAAGAATGGAGTCAACTCGGAGACCTAAGGCGAACGCACCAGTATTCTGGATGTACAGGGTGGGCCATTTATATGGATACACCTAAAACTGGAATGGTTGGTGATATCAACTTCCTGTTTGTGGCACTTTAGTATATGGGAGGGGGGGGGGACTTTTCAAGATGGGTGTTGACCATGGCGGCCATTTTGGATCCAACTGTATTATTTCCAATGGGAAGAGGGTCATGTAACACATCAAACTTATTGAGAATTTCACAAGGAAAACAATTGGTTTTAACGGAACTTTATTCTTTCATGAGTTATTTACAAGTTTATGACCACTTCTAAAATGTGTTCAAAGTGCTTCCCATTGTGTTGGATTGTCAATGCAACCCTCTTCTCCCACTCATGACACATTGATAGCAACACCACAGAAGAAATGCTCTCCCAATCTGACCCCCTCAGACTTTAATCTTTGGGGTCATCTGAAGGCAATTGTCTATGCTGTGAAGATACGAGATATGCAGCATCTGGAAGCCAGTGCTAGCATTTCTTCTGCGGTGTTGCTATCAGTGTGTCAAGAGTGGGAGAAGAGGGTTGCATTTTAGAAGTGATTATAAACTTGTAAATAACTCATGAAAGAATGTGTTACATGACCCTCTTCCCATTGGAAATAATAAAGTTGGATCCAAAATGGCCGACTTCAAAATGGCCACCATGGTCAACACCCATCTTGAAAAGTTTCCCCCCTTAAATATACTAATGTGCCACAAACAGGAAGTTGATATTACCAACCATTCCCATTTTATTTAGGTGTATCTATATAAATGGCCCACCCTATATATTACATTATAGAGAGCTCTGTAAATGAGCTATTTAACAAGAGAATCAAACTGATTTTGGTACAACTAGGGTGAAATTAATAAGCGTACAGTTTTTACAACTTCTAATATGTATTTTAACCACAGACATGCATTTTTGCTAATGGTCTACTTATGAATAAACGCTTGACTTTGGTATTTTTGCATTCACGGAAACAAAGTCAGTGTGCGGAGCAGAGTCGACTCAGTTGATTCA
Source organism: Ancistrus triradiatus (assembly GCA_025084515.1). Taxonomy (NCBI): domain Eukaryota; kingdom Metazoa; phylum Chordata; class Actinopteri; order Siluriformes; family Loricariidae; genus Ancistrus; species Ancistrus triradiatus. The sequence continues at coordinate 45,718 of JAJAGP010000977.1, forward strand.
CAACAACGGATTCAGAAAATTTCAGAATTTAATACACGACTTAACCTGAACAACATGGCTTAATGTCCTAAAAACAATGATCTCAGAACATCAAGCTTCCCTTAATTATCTCTACTGCTGAAATGGCAAGCGTGATCCAAAAGGAAAGCAATCATGATTAGATTAAATATGCAAATATTTTTAATCACTTTTTTCTTCCCATTTAAACCTGTTTGTAAAATGCTTAATGCCAAAATTATTACTTTCCTTTTGGACCACATGTTCATCATTTCAGAAGTAAAAATTATTTATTACTAGTAGCAACTGAGAGAAGTTTGGGGCTCCTAGGTCACTGCTTTAGTACATAGAGATAGGTTAAACTTTTACAATTTATTATTTTTTAAATAGGAAGAAAAAGCTTCCTGTGAAAATGATTACTTTTTAAGCTAAAATATAAGAAGTAAAAGGTATCGTTTATACCTAAACATTTGTCACATTCTATCACCAATTTGGAATCGAAACTGGGAATCGAAAAGAACCGGAATCGATCAGCAGAATCAAAATCAGAATCGCAACCGATAAAACGCAAACGATACCCATCCCCAGAGTCGACTCAGTTGATTGCCAAAACCCCTAATTTGGCTCGGATTCAGAGTCAGAATCGACTCGTCCATTTCTGAACTACAGAAGGTACAAGTCCCTAGAGGCGGCTGAGAAACAGCAAAACAACTCGTGTATCTGTTACTATCATTAAATACATGTCTGCAAATAATAACGCACTACAAATGACAAATAACAGACTTGTCCACACCAGCATGGAGCTCACAGACTCTAAGCTTCTACAGTGACTGCTAACCATGCTAACGAGCTTTCATTTAGGTTTAAACAGCGCTCCTTTCTACGCGGCAGTGAAAGAAAACAAGTCATTAGCAGACCGTCTTTATAGGAATAACCGTGGAGCGGTTCCGTGACTCTAATATAATAATACAACCCCACTCACCACACATGTCTTCCGCTCTGTGTCAAAACTACCGTTTACTTTCCTCCTGCGATTCAATCGCCGTCACACAGAATCCCGCCCCACGCATTCTATTGGACAGGACCAAAGCGGCAACTTCGTAGTCGTTGCTGATTGGTCAGATATGCCGTCACTCTGTTGGCCAAGTGAGGCAGGTCATACGTAGACGTGGCAGGCAGCAAGATGCGTCCATGATGTCGGCCCACACCTGCTTTGCAAATTCGTACCGTCATCAGTGGCTCCGTGTACACGCGTCGAGCACACCTGATAACAGTACGAGTGCAAGTTCGTTTGGGTTCGATTTATTAAGGTTTATTCTGATTGGATGGTTAATGTGGTATGCGTTCTGAAGACGGTTTTTCAGGAAAATCCTCAATGTGTTGGCATCGCCACAGCAATGGTGTTGTTAAGAACGAAGTCCGAGATCGGGTCACATCGAGTCTTAGTCAAGACGAAGACTTTTAGTACAAGTCAAGTCCAAGTCAAAGCCGAGACTTTTTGTAGTTGAGACCAAGTCAAGACCGAGTCTGGGACACACAGAGTCAAAGTCAAAACCGAGATTTTTTTGTAGTCAAGACAGAGTCTGGACATATAGTCCAAGTCAAGGCCAAGACTTTCAGTTTTCGAGTACGAGTCCAGACTGAGACTTTTTGTAGTCTGGGACACACAAAGTCAAGGCACAGGCTTTTAGTAATTAAGCCCAAGTCAAGACTCTGGACATATAGAGCCAAGTCAAGGCCAAGACTTTCAGTAGTCAAGTCCATACTGAGACTGAGACTTTTTGTAGTCGAGACCAAGTCAAGATCGAGACAATTACATTTACACATTGTAGACACACATTGTAGGATTTGTAAAGAATTTAATTGTAAATTATGGTGGAAAATAAGTATTTGGTCAATAACAAAAGTTCAACTCAATACTTTGTAACATAACCTTTGCTGGCAATGACAGAGGTCAAACGCTTCCTGCAAGTCTTCACCAGGTTGGCACACACTGTAGCTGGAATTTTGGCCCATTCCTCCATGCAGATCTCCTCTAGAGCAGTGATGTTTTGGGGCTGTCGCTGGGCAACACAGACTTTCAACTCCCTCCACAAATTTTCTAAGGGGTTGAGGTCTGGAGACTGGCCAGGACCTTGAAATGCTTTTTACGTAGCCACTCCTTCGTTGCCCGAGCGGTGTGTTTGGCATGCTGGAAGACCCATTTACAGCATTTAGCAGACGCCCAATTGTGGGTTAAGTCCTTGCTCAAGGACTCAACAGTGGCAGCTTGGCAGAGATGGGATTTGAACTCTGGGATTTGAACTCTGGACCCTTACCGCTAGGCTACCACAGTCCCTAGACCAAGACTTTTAATTTTTAGTGGTCGGGTCCAAGTCAAGACCAAGACCGACATCCATTCTATCCATTTTTATTGTTAAATATGTAAAGATAATATTCCAATCTGCCCTCGAACAAAACTCATTCACTCACTTTCTTATCCGCTCGATCCTGAACAGGGTTACAGGAGAGCCAAAGCAATCTTACAATCAAACTCTTCAAAATAAAACGTGTCCATTGATTGGACACCGAACGAGAAGAGCAGGAACTTGTTTTTCCCCGTTAGCCAATCAGAATGCAGATTGTATTTAGGCATGTAGGGAAAGGATTGATTTATTCTGTTTGAATGGATTGTTGATATTCAATAATGATAGAAAAAAGTTCAATTCCTATTTAACGTTACCTCAGATAATTTCCGAGTCCACCTTACGCCGAGACTGAGACAAGACCACATCTACACGAGGTCGAGATGAGACCAAGACCACTCGCTTATGGTCTCAAGGCCGGAACCCCTAAATGCTGTAAATTTAAATGTAAAAAAAATAGAAATGTAGAAGCATGTTCTTCTTCTTTGCTTATTATTCTACAGCACACCAGCAGTGGGTTGAACAAAGTATGCTTTATTATATATAGATGATGCTTAATAAAAAACATCTCTCTAGGATTGAGAAAACTTTTAATTTAGGTACACTGCTTTAATTTACATCTCCCATTCTAGTAAATACACACTCATACAGGACTCGCGCCATCATTTGGGGTTAAACTTGGATGCAGGATCTTTCAAAGAAAGTGCTGAAAACTGGATTTCCTGAACGAGTATGTATAGTCATATCAGTACAGAGCTATAAATAACGTACGATGACGGAAATATTTCTATATTATTCCTATCGCGTCAGAATTTGATTATGGAAATACCAACAGACCAAGACAATATAGTTGTTGATAAGACCTGTAGATCATTGACTACAATGCAGTTGCAGCCCTGTTCAGTATGTAGCACCCATATTCAAACATGCAGTCTTAATATGGACACTCTTGGATGCTTCTCTAAATGAGAAAAGAAAAACTGAATGCAACCTGTGTTTAAAACTTTTCGCAGCAAACTATAACCAACCCCTGAAGTCCATACAAAACCATAAGTGGATCATCTGGAAAGGTAACCAGAGATTTGCCCCCAACAAGCAGAACTTAAATACATTCATGCATGTGTGTTAAGATCTAGAAAATCAATAGAACGCGATTGGACCGGGGCACCAAAGCTTCTGAACACAGCTGCAGATTCACGCTGAGCATCTGGACTACCATCCACCATCTTCACCCTCATTTCATTCTACTGGCTGCTGGGTAGCTCAGAGGGCACAAAGTAGTCCAGATATATATATAATCCTTCCACTCAGGAACATTTCTTTTGCGCACTCTGTTAAACTCTTTCGTCCTCTTCCTTTACCTGTGGAGGAAAAGATCAGCATCAACAACCTTTATCACATCAACATCATCCCATTCATTGGTGTATGAAGGGCATTGATACACACATGCAAGTGTAACCCCGGGCTCTCCAGGAGTACGAGCACTGGGTAAAACCAAATCTATTTTCTCTGTAGGTTAGTTAAGGAGACTGGCTGATTTAATTCAATCTGGCTGACATTAAATATATACCTTTCACCCCAAGGATGACAAAAGACAATTACTAATTATGTGAAGTGTGATAGTACATGTATGCTAGAAAAAAAAACAATCAAGAAGAAACAATCAAAATGAGATGTCAAAACAAAAAATGAACTAAAATAGCACAGTGCTCTCTCGGTTCTCGTCGTTAATTCATTCCAGAAAGCTTGAGAACCAAAAACGATGAGTACCGAGCAAATTTCCCTTAAGGAATAATGTAAATTCAATGAATCCGTTCCAGACCCCCAGAAAATCCACACTGTATAAGGCATTATATGCATTAATGTAAGTTAAATGTATCATGAAGCTGAGTTTAATGAGTGTTTTGGTAGATACTATAATATACTGTATTATAGCGGAGATGATGATAAGTACGTTTAAAACACTTACATTGACCTACAGAATCATTAACAGAAAGAACTATTTTATAATAAAGTGCTGAAAATCTCATGTAATTTAGTGGGTAATGGACTGAAAGTGAAATGTAAAAGCAAAACACTTACTCTACTGATGAACTCAATGCGCTAGTACAGCTGCTAAGCTAACTGCAGCCTGTGTTCCTTTCGGTTGGCCCTTATAACTAACCTTTTTAGGACCCATGGAGACTTATTTGCACTAAGATGTAAAAATAAAGAAAAACACGATAAATACAGCAGAGATCTTCACCAAGCAAGAGCTATTGTGAAACGGAATCACTGTGTACTAAATCGTGAGTCATGAATCGAGTTTAAGCTGAAACGAGTCACGAGGTTCGACTCATACAAGTTTAAGCATGTGCGCCGAGTACCGAGCAAACGACGAGAACCGGGACCAATTTTTCCATTCAAAATGTGTTGAGAACCAAATTCGACGAGTTCCGAGGTGGTCAAGAACCGAGGTGAAGGATCTGCAAAACCCCCGATTGGAAACCCATGGTTTCTCATAAATTAGACCACATTTGATAAATAAATAACGCAGGAACCTAGATAACACCTTAGGCTTCACAAATTAACTTTATCTATTGAACTTGCACAACACTTGACATTTCGTGAGTAATCGCAAGTAAACACAGCTCCGGGCGCTCAAGGTTGTTTCTTCTAAAATGACGCCAGAGCGAGGGTTGAAGGTAAATGCGAGTCCTGCCAAGATTTCTTAGGTTGCTGTGACGGAAAGTGTTTACTTGGAAGTCACCTGACCTGTTCCACCCCCTCCACCTCGGGGACGTAGAACTGCAGCATGTTTTGGATGCCACTCTTCAGCGTGACAATGGAGCTGGGGCAGCTGGTGCAGGAGCCCTGGAGCTTCAGTTTCACAATGCCATCCTCGAACCCATGATAGAGAACATCACCCCCGTCCTCCTGCACCGTGGGCCTGAGGAGAGCCGCAAGAAACAGGTCCAATCAATACAAACATGGCTTTAAACACAGAGACACTCCCATCCATTTATGAATTACAGTTGACAGGAATGGAGTAGAGTGAGATTCGGCAGCTGGCTGGCTCGACACCAAATGCAATTAAGGGAAGGTATAAACCCATTTTATTGCACCCATATCATTTACCTGTCTTCAAATCACCATTATAAAATAATCTGAGCCTGGAATAGTAGATCTAGTCATGGATTAAGACTTGTTACTTTGCCAGAAGTACAAAAAGCAACATACTGTAGAAAAATCCTCACCTTTTGTCACATTACACCCTGAATATTTATAGTTATTTTTTCCCAGATGTCTTTATAGACATTATAACTCCTGACATGAAAGTGATCTGTTATTGAAACATAATAAGCAAAATACCTGGTTTGATAAGTAATCGGACTGCTTTTACGTTCTATGAAACAGATTGTTGACCAAAATGGACACTGACCAGTCACACAGGGTAAAATTAAAGGGTTATTTCAGAAGAAAACCGTGTGCAAACGACACTTAAGTGCGTCACAGGTACCGCCGAAAACATGAGGGGAACGCTACCATCTACACAGCATCCTAACAGCACTGCATGTTTAATTTATAGACATTCACTATTATAGAAAAGCCAAACAGTGAATGTAGCATCACCTAATTCGTGTGTCCAGCAGCTCCTTAATGATGGCAACAACCTCGTCGTCGTCATCCGAGGGCGCTAGAGGACAAGATGAATGAGATGCAAAAAAAACCACAGACTAAAGATTTCTATCCCCTCTATTTACTTATAAAAGTGGAAAAAAGTTAATAGTACCAGTTAACCTATTTTTATTATTGGTGTTCAGAAACGCAATTGCATCAGATGGTGTAGAAAGCAGAACGCTTGTGACATCGTCAGTGTCTACGATGTACATTGTGACATTGTAGGGCAGCAAGTCATTATCATTTAAAGGAACGGGCACAGAAAACCAACCGCTCTGAAACTCCTATTGGTGTTTTGACCAAGAAAAAAATGAACAAATCCTGGGAACAGTGTTAAACTGTGGAATAATCCGATCATAATCTGATTTCTGCAGTCATATTATTGAAGTGGTCATGTATACAGCATATGCCGATCTAGAAAACAAATAGAGAAAGCTGGATTTTACTCCTGTAATCGGATTACTCATAGCATGTATACCAGTTACCCGACATCATTCGGTTTTCTCAGTCTGCGCATCCACGCCAGCGTAACCAACACGGTTGCCAGGTCTACTTATTCTAAAGACTTTATTTGGACTCTTTTGTCCTACTGACATGTGGGTTTTTTTCTCGTGGGATCTGGCAACCCCGTAGTTCAATACACCACAGAATTAAAGGCAGCAAAACGTCTATCGAACACTTAATTCCGAAATATTTCTGTGAGATTATTGGCTGGTTGCAAAGTAGAAATCTGATCACTGCCTGGGTCATGTAAACCTGGTGGTTTCCCATTATCTGATTACTCAAGTTCATGTAGACTCGTTCATTATGAAGTGCATGTAAACACACTCAGTGATTCGTGATGGTGTCTGTATTACATGCTACCAGTATGGACACATCAAAACTTGACAGAGATGATTATAAATCTTTATGAAAACATGTCAAGATGTCATGTGAAGATGTTAAAAGAGGACCTACAAAACACCCACCGATAACCAAAGTAAGAACTTTCTATGCTTATGTATTAATCATGTTTCAGAAAGTCACTGTGGCTGCTAGCGTCTGTATAAAAGCTGATACGTTACCTGTGTCTGGACGTGGAGTGGCGTCTTCATTAACCACAGGAAGGCCTGACGTGAAGAAATCCATGATGGTTGCAAAAACGTCTGGTTTGATCACCTTCCACTCCATCAGTGAATCGATCTAACATCAGCAAAGGTCTAGAGTGACTGGGCTGGAAGCAGTAATGGAAGGGCCCATAAAAGGTTTTTCAAGCGTTTCGTACCTTTGTAATAGTTATGAAATCGGGACCGAGGAAGACGCTTTTGACACCATCGATTCTGAAGAGCTGCCTGGGGAGTAAAGCAAATTTTTGAGTGAAGCTGAACTAAGGTGACAGGTAGGGTGGATCAGAAGCTCAGGGGCTGCATCAATGACCCATTTCGACCCATTCTTCCCCTTGATCTCCTGCTCAGCACCAAATCCCAGATCAGGTACTATGTGGGTGGTGGATCATTCTCAGCACTGCAGCACCACTGACATGGATCAGACACAGCAGTGCTGCTGGAATTCTTAAACACTGTTCACTTACTGTCCACTTTATTAGACACATCTACCATATTGCTCTGCCTGTTGTTGTACAGTTTGTTAGTCATCCTATAATCCTTCATCAGTGCTGACAGGACACTGCCTACAGGATTCTGGTGGCTGGACATTTTTGGCAGTCCAGCAGTGGCGCTGAGGTTTAAGACTCCAGCAGCACTGTTGTGTCTGATCCACTCGTATCAGCGTAAGCTGAGTCATATCAGAATAGCAGAACATAGCCTAAAAAATAGAATGCCTAAGACTTTTCCAATTAAACTTGGATCTTTCTAAAGTCTATTCATAGAAACAATGTTCTAGTGTAAAAAAAAAAAAAGCACTATACAAATCAATTTAAATGTGTACTTTCATAAGTGAGACATCACCTGGCCAGTGGAGAGCAATAAGCATCTCTGGGAGCCACAAAGTCCATGGTTCCTGACTCCAACACTGTACGTCCAGGGAGGAACTTTAGACTGTTTGGGTTTGGAGTGTCTTGAGTCTGAATAAACATGTTCCTGACTAGACAAAGAAAAAGATACATTTCTGGTCTCATCACCTTCTCTCTGGTTAAGTCTTCTCTCTAGTACTCTAAATACTCACCAAACATGGATGTAGTTGGTTGTAGTAACGTCCTGGTGTCCAAGAGAGGCTTACTGAAAACTGCTCCATGACTGTGTGTGTGTACAAGGTTTCTTCTGAGAAGATACACAGAAAATAAACACACACAGAACTGAAGGCTGAACGCTAGACTTTTGGTGCAACCTGGTCTACACTTCTTCAGTAGTACCTCAATATGCTACACACCCAGGATCTTATACTGGTGACCACCATACCAGTATTCCATAGTGATGCACACCATGATGTAACCTATACTGGGGTCTACCATACCAGTAGCCCGTTCTAGTGTCCTAGATACCCACCATACTCAAATACTGGTAACAACAATATCACTATCCTATACTGGTCACCACCCTGGGCCAAACCCATACCCTATACTGGTGACAAATCATACCAGTATTCTGTAGGGGGTCCATATTTTATCCACCATCCTATACTGGTGACCATCAAAATCAGAGTCCAAAACACTACATATGCCGGTCTTGCATTGTATCTCCAACAGGAGATGCCCAATTCTACTGCTTACACAACTGTATGTGTTAATGTGCATGTACGGGTATCTAAGACTTTAACGGAGCAGCATTATTATTATACAACATTTTCTTCACGTTTATGAATCCACATTAACCTGAACTCACATGAGACCCGTTTATCTGATTATTTTAATATTATTAAAGGGTGGTTGGGTAAACAGAAGTAAGCATGCAGCCAGACATTAGTGACTCCTTACTGGAGCTGTGCTTACCTACCGAAACAGACAGGACAAGACAGGACAGGGGATATATAGCCGCATATTTAAGATGAATCAACACACATAAAAATCTACTTTCAGCCAAACTTACGATCCTGTAGCAAGTGAAGAAAGCGTCCTTAAAAAGCTCGCACGCATGTAGGCGCCATGTTTGTATGGGGCACAATCTGCGTCACATCCGCACTCATGAGGGATGATGCCGTGGACGAAAAATATAAAAAGATTACCGCAATACTAGTGTATAAAGCACCGGGGGGCGCCACAGAATTCTCCTCGCTACAGGTGTGTAGGCATAATGTCTAATCCATATATGCCTGCAGTTCCCAGGTACATAGGTTATATATTTAAGGTTATTCACCCGACTTGACCCATATACATTGCCAGATTACATAAGGCTGTGATGATCAACGTAACTCAGACAATCACAGCAGCATACTCTGGGTGCAGTAATACGTTGACTACTTTAACTATGACCAAGGCAGGGAAGAGGGGCAAAGCAAACAGGCATCCATTTTTGTTCAGTTAGCACAGCCTTGGCTAGAAATATTGTGGGTCGCAATGAGAAAGCATTGGAGAGGAGTACTACTAGCTAGAGGTGGGTGTAAGACTCAAGCTAGTCACAAGTTCCTGTGGTAATATTCCAGTAACTCAAGTCCTGCCCTGCTGTAACTCAAGCAAGTCAAGTCATATATGGAAATTAATGATCTTCTAACTCGTTTCCACATTTAAATCAGTCAAAAGACATTGACATCTTTAACTAAATATTAAACATTATCTTTCTGGCTATGTTTGACTAACTAAGATGTTATCTTAAAAGACAATCATTTCGTTGTGGTTTTTGTAGTGATGGAATGAAGCACATTTTTTGTAAGGAAGATTTTTGGTCATTTGGTCATCTATCAGTGTAGTTAAGTAAGTCTTCAAGTCCATAAATTCTAAATTCCATAAACTCGAGTCATGTGGCTCAAGTCTCCCCAACTCCACTAGCTTTACTTCTGCTTTTAGAGCACGAGGACTATGAAAGAGAAAAGGGTTGTGGGTTCATCATACTCTCAGCTCGAGAACTCTACTAACGCCGTTATATATAAAATGTTGCGTTTACTACAGTTAGCATTTCCGACATTTTGTCCCTACAGTACAACTGAAAAAGCCCTGCTCCTTCAAAGTCACCATTGCCAAAGCAGTGGTGCTTTTGGTCAAACTCATATGCCAACGTTCACCAAGTAGTAACGTCTCAAATTGTCAAATTTATTTGCCTCAAAAGTCCAGTGGCACTACGGCTTAAGGCAATAAAACTGGTCGTTGAGTTTTAGCAGATGATACAAAAGTAAAAATGTAAGTTAAAAACAAAACACAGACAAAAAACACAGTATTAATATGGTATTAACCATTTCTTAATTCTTTTCTTTTATTGTACACAATGATCTGATGACTGTCGTCCAACACCAGCAAGTGCTTTTTCTTAGACTCAAGACAACCCAAGTACTTTCAAACAAGTGCCTATCGTTGTTTTTGTACTGAAACAAAAAAAAGCCATGCCCAAACACATTCATTCATTCAAAACGGCTCTTGAGAAGAATCAAATAAAAAGATACCTCAGCATTATAAAACTTCAAAGAAGACTCATGAACAGCCAGGACTCTTCAGAGAGACGTTAAACAAAAAGAAATGAAAAGAAAGAAGATATTTGCAATCATAAGGTTTTTATAACCCTTGTAAAATACAGCACTTAATGTGTGTGTGTGTTTAAGTGATAGGTTATACTGACAGACCCTTGCGCTGTTTCTTGCTTTTTTTTTTCCCCCTCATTTAAATTTCAGTCAGGATTTTGTTTTGTTGGTTTATATTTTTAACATTTTACTTATTTAAATATTTATATATTACTTTTTTAAAAAAGGCTTATTGTATATTTGCTCAGCATCCCATCAATGTCCCCCCCCATTCCACCAAAGTACATTTATGCTTGTTTAAAGAGTTTATTACTTGATTTACAACTTAACATTTTAATTGGAGCAGTTGTAGTTCCAGATTATAACTTTCTTTCGATCTAGAGAAAAAAAAATACTTAAATATTGCAAATTTATGGGGAACTGGCAAAAAAAACAGGATGAGACGAAGATTCAAGTAAGATCAGGATCAACTTGATATGGTTTTATTTGAATGGAAAATGACATTAAGGTCAGTGTTTATTTGGGTTATTTTTGGTTTGCAGGGTTTCTAGTACTACGACCCTCAGCAGGAAACCAGGTCATTTTCTTGGGATATTTGTAAAATCTAATTAAATACTGTCCACCCAGTGACCTGGGTTCCAGTCCCAGTGGATGAGTGGCCACACAAGCCTGAGCAGTGGCGTCCGGTCTGGGGTATGCTTACATCTGGGCCCAGTAAAAAAAAAAAAAAAAAAAAAAAAAAAAAAAAAAGACGCATTCAACTTGTTTTACTTGAGTAAACGCCGTTTCACAGTGATTGGGATGCAGAGTGATGTTGCATTTCCTAAACTGTACAAATCAACCTACAGGAATTCCTGATTAGAGACCTGTTTGGGGGCATATATCCAAAATGTCTGCATGATATGGAAGATGCTTGATAGTACATTCAACACAAACAGGTAAACTTGTGGAGTGACACTTTAGAAGAACAGCACGATTCATCAGAATACTTCTGAGATCAGTCGATTGTTCACAGAGTATCCGTTTGCATACATTCTGCAGCCCTACGTTTAAGACTGTGACCTTCTGTAGCCTAAATCACAATCTAGATGTCAGTTTTGTGCAACACAATCCAGCAGTTGAATCCGGGTATCCCCAACACCCATGCATTTCAAGAATGTGGCACTATGACGGTGTAACGAGAAACACTTTCATTGCATTGTGCATTTTAATCAATATTATATTTGCCAAACCCGTGATCTGGTGTTCCTTTCATGTACAGTACGTGCAGGTCCATTTGTAACAGCATGCATTTCAGAAAGCCAATTCGTGTCTGTGGTGGTGCTTACAAATCTGTACCTAAATATAAAAGCAGCAGAGCCTAAGCGGGAAAGAACGTGCGCGAACCCATTACAACAAATGCAAGGTCAGTAGGTTGAGTTTTAGGCTTTGTCCACATTAATAGAGATGTGTCTGAAAACAGAAATACATTCAAAACCTTCTGTCCACACTGAACTGGGTCTGGGTCTCGTGTGTGACTAGTAGACCTTTATTGGAGGTGAACAGACATCGGAGTACCTACGTAAACTTATGAACACAAGGGGAACATTTTTTTTTCAAATATTTTCATCGCCTTTTGCCGAGTGACTCTCCCGGACAATCAGGACACTGTCACAAGCGCCCCCTGGACAGTGCCAAGTCCATCAGGCTTGGTGAACATGCTTTTGTCTGTGACCCAACCTGGAAGGTACCCACATAACCCAGATTCACAAGTAGACTAGCAAATTAGATCCATCCAAGTACCGCAGGGTGAACAAGCAAAAACTAACTACTGATGCTATACAGAGGACAGGATCAGACCCTGGGGGCACTGCACCAACCTTTACCTGCTACACTTCAAGATGAATGTACATACTGGATGTAAAAAAGCAACTCGAAAAGCTTTCAGTGTGAACAGAAGGACCAGAAGTGTTTTTTCAAACTACATTTACATTTACAGCATTTAGCAGATGCCCTTATCCACAGCGACTTACAACTGATACAATCTTACAATCCAAGCAATTGTGGGTTAAGGGTCTTGCTCAAGGACCCAACAGTGGCAGCTTGGCTGAGGTGGGATTTGAACCCTGGACCTTCTGGTCCATAGTCCTGCACCTTAACCACTAGGCCACCACAGTCCCACCTACTACTATCCTTATTAATATGGACAGAGCCCTAGAAACTTGGTCAAAGCCCCTCACAGTGATTCTAGTGCTAGTCTTTTGATCGGCCGAGTCTTTTTGCACAAACTGGCAGCCTAACTTGCTTGTGAGAACATCTCCTTAAAGCACGCTCATGTTTATCAATACCAACAGGCAGCAGACATAACACAGCAAGAATGGAGGATCACTTCAGAAAACTTCAGCAAGTAATAAGGCAAGTGTATCAAGTGTACTGTCTAATTCACATGGAACATCTTCCATCGAATTAGACCCGAAGCTACTGAAACCAAAGTCAGTATTATTTAGACGTGTGCTAAGCCCCAAAAACTCAACTCAAAAAAAGTGGCAGCCCAAACACCTGGAAGTGCTGTACCTGTGCCATACATACAATACTGTGCAAAAGTCTTCGGCCACAATTAGATTTGTTGTTTTAGAAATGGTATAATAACCATGTAGAATTATTTATCAGTCTCTTAATTGGAATACAACAAGAATATATAGGAAATATGTATGGAGTAGTTAAAAAAACTGGAAAAATAATCAGGCAAAAACAGCTTCTACAGGCTACAGTGGCAAGTTCATTGGAATGCCAAGTTGACTCTTGTACAGTCCAATGAAGCTTGATGACAAATGGTCTTTTTGGAAGGGTAGCAGCCCAGAAAGCTCACAAAGACAAATGAGTGACAAATCCAAACATTTGGGTCCAATCGTGGACAATATGTTATATATGGTCATAGATTTGCTAAAACAACAAATAAAAAAAATTATGGTGGCCTAAGACTTTTGACCACGACTGTATATTAAATTGCGTAAGTTGCGAGTCCTTTATTTAATATCGTTGCGTCATTACAGGTCATAAAACGGCAAAGGTTTCCGGTACCAGCACATAAGGACATACTTTGATCATTTGGGGTGCCACCTTCACAGAGGTTCTGTCTCAGCATAGGAATAATCTGAGGTAGAACAGATAAGACAATCAAAATCCATCGAAAGTACGTGCATGATTCCATTCGGGCCCAGTGAGCAAGGCCTGCATGTGCTTCATTCTTGCATAACGTGTCACGTCCAGCTGTCCTGAACTGGGCAGCATACTAAAGGTCCGAGCCTCCTTCCATCTCGAAATCAGGCTACATTTTTTATTTGCAAGGATTATCAATAAAACGGGTGCAAATTTGAATGGTGCCGCCCACAGTGTTAGTGCTTTTCCTGAGGTCCTTTAAGATGGAAGGGTGCGGCAATGAACGGATCTTCAGGACTGACGTCGGACCCTTCGTAATGTCTGGAGTACTTGGCTAAAGCCTGTGGTCGAAAGGGCAGAGGCGCCACTTGATCAAGGATGCTCTGATCGTGGCCACCGTGACTGGAGGCCGCCACCACCTGCTGGTGCTGTGCCCCCGGCTGTGGGATTGGATGGGTGTAAACTGATCCCCGTGTTTCCTTTCTTTTTCCGAAAGGAGCCTGGAGGAAGACGTCCGGTTGCTGTTGCGCTTGAGGCAGCGCACGAGGGAAGGGCGCGTTTGCGAACACGTCCACGCTGCTGTCCGCTTCTTGCGTGGCCCTAAAAGGAGCTTTGGAGAAGATGTCAGATGTTTGGGCTAAGTGATGAGGAGTCTGGGTAATCAGAGAGGACTGTGGGACAGGATCGAAGTCTGAGGTCATGCAGAGGTTTCCTGATGCCACAGTGTCCTGTTCTTCATCTTCCTCAAAGTCCTGCAACAAAGGTCTGGATCCGCTACAGTCTAGACTTGAAGCTTCGCTCGGCCGTGCCCCGTCCGTCCTCTCATCCTCATCATCTTCGTCACTGGAATGAAGCCAGTCTTCGGTGGGATTCTCAGCTTCGTTCCCCTCCAAAAGCACCCCGTAGCCGTTAGACTTGTCCTTTGCCTCTGTGGAACACAGCAAGAAAAGCACAGTTATACTTCAGCAAGGTGATCTCAGTATAAGCCATCTCTAAAGCAAGGTGTACTTTCATACACAGATGCATGTAGGACTTGAAATTAGGACACTTCTAATCAAGGATTGAAATTGACTCACAAGGCACTGTGGCTAGAATTCCCAAGGATGCACAAGGACAAAGGTTAGGGAAGTCCTAGATACAAGTCCTCCAATTTAGCCAACTAAGCCCAAATTTGTGGGGTGGCCAGCGGTACAAGTACTGGAAGTAGTTTAAAACCAACCTAAAACCAAGCCAAAATATCACTGTTGAGTCCTTGAGCAATGCTTTTAACCCACAACTGCATGGTAAAATTGTATCAGTTGGGCGGGCATCACCTTTGGGAGGGTGAGAGCTAAATCCTGCCTCCTCCAAGACCCCTCCGTTTCCTCAAACTGCTTGTCAAACAGCAAGAATGGGAAGTTGAAGGCAGGGTGCTTGACCGCCCTAATCTATATGCACAAGCTCACAACCTCCAATTGGTCTGGTGTTGGCTTGTTTAATGGCGAGACCCACCCAGATAAAGCAGAGTCAGTTCTGATCCATCAGCCTCATGGCCATTCCTGGGTGGTTAAATAATCGTCAGGATATAGCCTCAGGCAGCTGGGAAATGCTTGTTCCTTTCCCCTGTTCCTTTCAAGGTGAAATCTTTGGGATTTCCAACCACAACGTGTACCACGGAGGTTAATTGCAAGCCCTGCTTCACAATCATAACTTAAACAACCCTTAATCAACACAGGGCAAAAAACTGTTCTTTGTAAGATGAGAGAGGATTCACAGCACAGACTATATGGAAAAATACACATACATTTACAAACAATAGCACTATGGACAAACACAACCCAAATACAACCCTAATACAACAATAGCTACCACAGACGGACTACGGTCTTGTTTCCACAAACTGTCAAATAGGACTAAAAGGGTCTTAACACTCTTCCAAGGACATTACATCACATTTAATGATACGACCCCATGGAAACAAGGATCAGACAAAAAAGGACTCCGGTACGGCGACAGGGCAGGTCTTACCTTCAGACTGTGGACAGTGGATAGCACAAGCAGGAAATATAATATAATAATAATAATAATAATAATAATAATAATAATAATATATCAGCAGACTAAGGATCAATTCTAAATTTCAGAGGGATGCTGTACCCTCGGTGTCTAAGTTAACTAAATGTCTAGATGACTTTAATAACAGTAGGTATTTTGAAAAGGAGAGGTTGGGCAGGAGATACAAGATTGCAGCCTGGTGTGGCATGACAGTTGCAGAATTCAGTTTAGCAGTCTCTATTTACAGATGGTACTAGACCACCGTAGGACTTAGCAAAGTTGTTTTAGTGATAGATCATTCACAGCATGATAGGCTCAAAACATGATGTTACAAAACATGAATAAACAAACCTATGGTCTACAATACTATATCTAAAACGTGTGGCGATATGGTAGCTCTACCAGATCCTGATGGTCAGTGATTGTAGGTACAAATTAGTTTTTGGGTGCTTGAGTTGACAGCAACTAGACTTGGGAGTTGGGAGTTTCTAGAACTGAAGAAGCCTTTCGGATGATGAGGAGTTTCTAGAACTGAGAAGCCTTTCAACCGACCGAGTAGGAGCTTCTAGAACGGAATAAGCCTTCGGATGATGGAGAGCTTCTAAAACTGAAGAAGCCTTTTGGCTGATGGGGAGCTTATAGAACTGAGGAAACCTTATCTGATGGAGAGTTTCTACAACTGAAGACGCCTTTTGGCTGATGGGGAGCTTCTACAACTGAAGACGCTTTTTGGCTGATGGACAGCTTCTAAAACTGAATACGCCTTTTGGCTGATGGACAGCTTCTAAAACTGAAGAAACCTTATCTGATGGAGAGTTTTTAGAACTGAAGAAGCCATATCTGATGGGGAGCTTCTAGAACTGAGGAGAATCTTGGCTGATGGGGAGCTTCTAGAACTGAGAAGAATCTTGGCTGATGGGGAGCTTCTAAAACTGAAAAAGCCTTTTGGCTGATGGGGAGCTTCTAGAACTGAGGAAACCTTTCAGTTGATGGGGAGCTTCTAGAACTGAGGAAACCTTTCAGTTGATGGGGAGCTTCTAGAACTGAGGAAACCTTATGTGATGGAGAGTTTCTACAACTGAAGACGCCTTTTGGCTGATAGACAGCTTCTAAAACTGAATACACCTTTTGGCTGATGGGGAGCTTCTAGAACTGAAGAAACCTTATCTGATGGGGAGCTTCTAGAACTGAGGAGAATCTTGGCTGATGGGGAGCTTCTAGAATGGAAGAGGCCTTTCAGCTGATTAGGCGCTTCTAGAACAAAAGAAGCCTTCCAGATGACAGGTGTGAAAAAAGAAGCCCAGTTGCCTTCAGCTCAAGCATTCAAGACAACCATGACCCGGATGACTGAGAAACTACACAGACATAGAAATTAGATTGTCCTAATAAACTGGTAGTTGGTGTGTGTATATGACATGTTGTATTACATGTTTTGTTAGCCACATTAGCTGATCTACATTTGTGAAACCTGTGTACATCGTCGTCAGTACAATGACAGGACAAACTTCACAGACACAGGGGTATCTGTTCACATGTACATAGTTTATTCACAGTCCCACTCTGTTTTTTTGGAATCCACTACATTGTCATCATCTCATAAAAATAGAAGGGTCACGCTTACAGATGATACATCCTTTCTCCAGACAAAACACCTGCAGTCAAGTAATGATCCGATCTCGCCAGGTTATTCTCACGAACGCTTAAGCTATACACTGCAACACAAGATGCTGGACTATCAGCTATGCTAAACTACGTAGCACTTAGTTTGTGTGACTCTCCAAAGAACTACTGTATGATTGCATAGGTCTGCCACATTAAAACCCGCAAATGAGCTAATGGTGACGACAGACATGGACCTGACAAGAATATACAAGTCTTAGTTACCAGACGGACATAGCTACTACATTTGCATTGTATCTGAACAAAAATACAACAGGATTATTTGACATTATAGCGTTAACAAAAATGTTCACTACAGTACTACCGAGCACATGAAGCAGCTTAACGGAAATCAAACCACACTGGAGCAGCGCTCGCTTTGAAGTCAGCATGCACACGGAAATTTCGAATTGTAAGAGACTGCAGGTTCGATATTCAACAGCTATGGTTTTATCATTCCAAAATGAAACTGTGCTCAGATGTGCTCTTTTTTTAAAGTCTGAACAGTTGTATTATACAGTTGTACAGATATATGTAAAGTCTTCCCAGTCGTACCAAAACGGAAATGGATCCAGCCAAGGAAAAGGGCAGTGACCTCAGGAAGTCAATTCCATCATAAGCCCCGAAAACAACAACAACAAAAAACACCTTGTGAAAGTCTCTCTTCCTCTCATGGAACAGAATAAACAAGTGTAAAAAAAATCAAAAATCAATGAAACTTTGCAATCAATGATTTCTCCCACTCAAGAAATGTCAGTTAATGTCAGTATGACCAAATCATCCATAATGGTGTCCCATCATTATAAGCTCATGTACACAAGTCTTTCAAATAATTTGCTCCTACAAAACAGTGAAGGAAAAGGAGAAGACTCTAGATCTTATGCTGCGTTCATGACCATGCTGGATCTGAGACGTTTTTTTCTACAAAATGGACTTTGAGTCATTTACATTTAGTCGTTCATCAGACGCTCTTATCCAGAGCAATGTACTACTGATACAATCTTAAGGGTTAAGGGACTTGCTCAAATATGGGGCTGGGGCTAGAACTCTGGACCTTCTGATCCATACTGTATTACCTTAACAGCTCCCACAGAGCTGTCTTTAAGTTGGAATTCAGTGAGGTATTTCAAAATGGTGACGATAAGAGAATTTACAGAATTTAGCAGAAGCCCTTACTCAGAGTGACTTGCAATTGAGTTCCTTGGGCTTCAATGTAAGGACTCTACAGTATAAGCTAAGATTAAACTCACAGCCTTCCAACTAAGCCAACACTGTCCATAAAAGCACGTTTATGCCTTGTAAAATTCACTTTGTGAATCTACATGCCGAATGCTCACCAAATGTGGGAAGATAGTCGGTTATTCCAAAGGTTTATATATATGAGAATATATACAGTATAGTGCAAAAGTCCTAGGCCACCATTAGATATGCTGTTTTAACAAATGGTATACTGTCAACGATTAGACCCCAAAATTTCAAACTTTGATTCGTCACTCCATGATACGCTTCTCCACTGATCTTCATTCCAGTCTTTGTGAGCTTTAGCATACATCTTGCCATTTTCACCCTGTTCTGAAAATGTGGTTCCCTGGGTGCTACCCTTCCTGATTAAGCTTCTTCAGACTTGAGAAGGATGAAGCTGCCAGATGCTGCTATTGTTCAACTGTGAGGGACGGTCACACTAAATAATTGCCACTGTAACCTATAGAAGCTGTTTTCTCAGATATTTATTCAGTCTTTTAATAACGCATACAAATGTCCTGTATTTTCTGGTCGTATTCCAATAAAGAGACTGAAAGATAATTATATGACCATCACAGCATTGCTAAAACTATGGTATATCTAATCTGGCCTAAGACTTTTGCACAGTACTGTCAACCATAAAGAAAATGGGTTTTGTGATCCATCAGAGGTACATTAGTTCAAAGGAAAAAGCGGAGTTTCAGTTCCAGTGCTGAGTAGTGGAAAAAGCCCCCAAATATAACAGATTTACAAAGAAATATATTCCTGCTTAAAGTATATGTACCATGATAAGTAGAAAGGCTGAATGAAGAAACTGAAGCACGTGCCAATTTATGAACAGCTTTTAGAGTTCTAACGTAAATAAACATCTGTACAAGTATCGGTAATGCTGCTACTGCTACTTGCCCACATAAAGCAAAACATGGAGGATTTGGTCAAACATCAAAAACACAAGCACAGTGAACGGAGGGAGAACAAACACAAAAACAGAACAAGCAGATGGGAACACAACCTGAGAAGGTCAATAAAGCTGTATGATCCATTTCTTTTGTCTAAGGTCTTTTTCTGGTCCCAAAAGCATGCCGGGTATATACGTTGAGCAATGGAATATCACATGGTAATACTGCTGATATGTCCATAATTGATATTACACGTGCAGAGCTCGGCCTACACCCATGTACTGGATCTACGTCTATACGAAGCACGGCAGGCAGATGTATATGCTCTTATTATACGAGGGACGTTTGGTGACGCTCAGCAGATAGTCTGGTTGGAGAGGAACATGAACTGTTCAAGCTTTCTTCCTTGAGGGTCTCAGGTTTGGTTAGATATTTGGGTACATCAAGCCGATGCTGAAGATCAAGATCAGTTGATATCGAACTAGATCTCATTCCTAGCTCATGCTGGATCAGGAGTCGTCAGTCCTTTTTCTCCATTCAGTTTCTAGTTCAGCAGTGGCATGGCAAGATCAGATTACTGAAACTAGACAGAGTCCCATCAGACCTCTGTGACTAACTCGCTTAATAACCCAAGCATTCCCAGATCGCACCATCGCCAAGTTCCTGTTACTGCCCATGTCAGATCTGAAATCCTGATGCTGTCTTACAAAAGTAGACGCGCCCAAACACATCGGTTACACATGATCGCCTTTGTGCCAACTCAACCTACAAGCAAATGTATTCCATGGTAAAATTAAAGCACAACTGCAACTCATGGGCATGTCTGAGTGGTTCAGCAGTGCCTCCAGTCCAGTCTGGCTGTTGCGCAGTCCTTACACTGACTCGACATGCTGAATTTGTTCAGTTGTTGGTTTGATTTCGGTCTGCGTTGAGTCCCAAATTGCATATTAGTTAAGTAAATGGTACATCAAACAGGACCTACCAATACTGGCTACTACAATGGCAGTCCTGCATCCACTCAGAGACAAACGTAGCAATACAAACACACCAATCTACCATTTTCATGCCAGTGTAAACCTGTTTAAATTCTTTGCTAGAAAATATATATTTATATTAACCTCGTTTAGTACCTCCTCTTATCCAAGGGTCTTGCTTAAGGGCCCAACAGTGGCAGATTGGTTATCCAGAGCCTTGACCACCAAGCCAGACTTGGGTGTCTCTGAATGGTTTGTTAATAGTGCCAACAGAAACACAGCAAAGACGATGGGCAACAATCATACCCTGACGCTCAATGATAGCTAACAGCTGAAAGTCCTTAAGAGCCTGGCTTACAGCCGAGAAGATCAGGGTCCCTGGTCAGGGGCCCAACAGTGGAAGCCTGGCAGAGCTGGGTCTTTAAATCACCACCCTCCAATCAGTAGTTGTTTGAAAACGAGTGTGTTTACATGCACTTAATAATCCGATCATAGTCCGACTTCTACAGTTATCTGATTATTCAAGTGGTCATGAATACAACACACTCCAGTACGATAGAGAGAGCTGGATTTTACCCCAGTAATCGGATTTCTCAGTGCTTCTATACCAGTTACCCGATTTCCCTGGCGTGCAGAGTGGCTAGCGGAAAAAACATGGTTGCCAGGTCCTCTTGTTCTTAGAGATTTCGCTTCCTTTGGATTTACTTATATGCATCTGGCGCAGGATTCTCTTGCGGGATATGGCAATCCTGGAATTAAACGCAGACCCCATTGCACGGCTATCGACCACTTTGTGGAGGCAAATGCAGAATGTTATTATTTAATATTAAAGTTTGAAGTTTGTGTTAGATTCTACTGTAAGATTATTGGCTGGTTACAAAGTGGAAACCCGATTATTGCCCGAGTCACAAATCTGGAGGTTTCCCATTATCCGATTACTCAAGTACACCTAAAGTCGATTGAGTTACTGACGAAATCTGATTTTCTGCAGTTATCGGATTGAGTGCATGGAAATGCACTCTATGGTTTGAAAATGGTGAAACGATGATGAGCAGCAATCGGTCCCTGCCACGGTCTACTGATAACTGAGCTGAGCAGTTCAAGATTAGGGGCAAAGTTTAAACACACGACTTCTGATTACTAGTCTAGCCCTTAACCACTGAGCCACTCCTAGTGATCTGTAAACACTCTCTAATTAGTGCCTGCAAAGATGAAGGGCAATGATCGGACACTGATGCTTATCAGCAGCTGATAGTCGCGAGCTGGCTTGGTGCGTCAGGACCCTAAGGACCAGATTTTAACGTTGCCTCGCTCCATTTGGAGCGCAATAAGCGTAATTAAGTAGTCTGGAAATGATGGAGCAAAAGAAGAATGAAAAACAGGACACAAAAACGTGAATGACAGACAGACATGGAAGGAAGAGGAGGGTAAAGTCAATAAAATGGATAAAAAATAGTTTGCAGTAAACTTTGTAGTTGGATCTTAGTTTTATGAATCTGTATTGATCTGTTTTTAGGAATTGCACATATCCCTTGAAAGCGTCTCTGTCCCTCTATCCCTCCCTCCCTCTCTCTCTGTGTCTTCTACAAGTCGATGAGCTGGTCCACCAGCAGCAGGGAGCAGGCCAGAGTGGGCAGACTGGTCTCTGAGCTGCCACTGTTGCTACCACCTAGAACATGCCAGAAAAAAGGCAGAAAGAGAGAGAGGAAAAAGAGGGATGAGACGGGTCAGATAGAAGAGATGATGGTAAAGGGGAGAGGCAAAAGAAATGGTGAGAGGTATGCAAAAAGAAAACCAAGGAACCAAAAATATTATTAGCAGGCAGGTAAATAGCATGAAATAAAAGAAACAGCAGATTTAAAAATAGGATTAAAAAAAACAGATTGTGGAGGAAAGGGGGAGAAAAATTAAGAGAAAGGTAAGTGGAGGTTCCTCGTGTGTAGCTCTGCATTTTACAGACCTCATGTTTTGCTCCAGAGTCAAGTTGTAAAAGTGCGTTTTTGCAATGTAGCGATATCGCAAGTACTATTAAAGAGTTTCACACATTTTCCTGTCATGTCTTGCATCCTGTGTCCTTGTTGCTTATCTGGGAAGACTTGTTATTATAGTACTGTGCAAAAGTCTTAGGCCACCATTAGATGTGTTGTTTTAGCAATGGTATAACGGCCATATATTACTATTTCTCAGGCTATTTATTAATATACAAAGAAAATACAGGAAATATGTACAAACAGTTTAAAACACACTTTCACAACAAACTGGGTTCTGCGGGCAAGAGTCGGTATTTAGTGTGACCTCGCCGAAAAGTGGTTTCTTGGCAGCTACCCTATCAAAAATCAAGCTACTCCAGACTACAAGGGTCAGCTTGGAATCCTGATGAAGCTCCCAGATGCTGCGGAGGTAGAGGTCACACTAAATACTTACCACTGTAGCCTGTAGATGTTTCTGATTTCTTACAGTTTAACACTGCATACAAATATCCTGTATTTTCTGGTTGTGTTCTAATATAGATGCGAAGAAAAAATTACATATGGTCATTATACTGTTGTTAAAACATCAAATCAAATGGTGGCCTAAGTCTTTTGCACATTACTGTACATACTGCTAGGGAGGGGCGATATGTCGATTTTTTGGCGAGCAGAGAGATCACAGAAGTGTCATACTGAACACATGTTATTTCAGGCACTGAAAACGCTGACAAGGTGTTTGGCAGACCCTAATTATCTCTGACAGACACTATTAAACCAATAACAGCACAGATCCTCCAGTTTTGTTGGTTTGCTAACAGTCCAGGGTGGACTACAGTCAAATATGCTGGATTCTGCTGGATTGTCTTGAGCTTTTTGATGAACTGCAGGGTAAGCTTTAAACGCCCATTGCTTCAAGAAAGCTTGTTGGTTTTTACATCAAAGCTTTAGACACCCAAGGCCAGCCAGAGTCCTTGACAGTGTATTATGTCCAACAACCACGTATGGGACTTCCTGGCTGTGTCATATGTGCTACTCCGATAGTCCATGACACGATCAGACCTGAGTTCCATACAGGTGTAGCTCCACATATCACACTTGCCAATACATTTCCTATATCTATGGCTTTCAGGCATTTATTGTCATTCAACATGTTTCTAACATTCGTTTTTAGTATAACAAACTATACTGTACTCAGGTTATGTGTGAATCAGGATCTAAAACATTTTTAGCAATGCTAGGTAATCCTGTGAGTCTTTTTGGAATGTGGATGGAATAAGCTCAGAAGGTACATGATAAACCACCAAGTTCCAGTCCCTTACCTTGGTTGGGGGATTTAGAGATGAGCACTGGAATGGGGTCGAACTGGTTGTCGGTGTTTTGATCCGGGGCTGAAGAGCATGAGGAGAGTGGGTTAGAGACGGAACAGTGCATCAGATAGAAAAAGATATTAGTAAGAGCTAGTAAGAAGGGTAGAAAGAAAAAAAAAAGACAGAATTACAGCATGCAAGGTCTTACGTAGAAGCGCCAATCTCTCATAGGACAACCAAAGCAACTGAGGGCTGGAGGGCTTGTTCAGGGGCTCAGAGACGACTGTAGTGTTGACACTTGAACGCTTAACCCACTAATCAGTAGTGTAGTACCTTACACACTGGGCCACCAATGGACAATGGGTCTTAACAATAGACACTCATGAATGGAACATTACAAAGACCTACGTTTAGATCCCAAATAAGCAGCAGCAGTAGGGAAGAAAACCTGTGTGACACCCAGAGGAAAGAAACTAATAGAATCAGTAGGGTTGTGTTTGAAGCTCTGAGGAGTATCCCATCCTCGTCTGGATTAGACTGGACAACTACATGATGTTCAAGAGAAATGTTCAGAAAAGTGGGTGATCGTGGTTCATTTCTATTGACCCACTGGTTCATTTCTACAGAGTGTCAATCCAGGACTGAAATTAGAACCCATATATAGTACTGTGCAAAAGTTTTAGGCCAGCATTAGATTAGATATACCATTGTTTTAGCAATGCTATAATGACCATATCTATATTCCCAGTCTCTATTATAATGCAACCAGAAACATAGGAAATTTGTATTGAGTATTAAAAAAAAAACAGCTTCCATAGGCTATAGTGGCAAGCCCTTACACTTGAGAAATAGCAGCATCTGGCAACTTCATCGGGAGGCCAAGTTGACCCTTCCATTGATCACAAATGGTCTTTTTTGGAAGAGTAGCAGCCAAGAAACCACTTTCTTAGAAGGGGAACAGAGTGAAAAGGCTAAGATCAGTGGAAAAGAGTATTACGGAGTGATGAATCCAAGTTGTCACATATGGTCATATCTAATGGTGGCCTAAGACTTTTGCACAGCACAGTATTTCTTATTACTTATGCCAAACAAAGTATTCAGCATCACTGCATCCCCTCACCTCATGCATCGTTCTTACCCTGATAGAGCTGTGCACTTGTCACCGGAGTTGGACTGAAATGCTCCAGAGACGGGCCAGGGCTGGAGGACATGGGGGAGGACAGCACCTGAACCCCAGTCGAGGAGTGACAGAGCAGAGGACCACCGAGCAGAGACTCCCCTCCAACCAGAGGGTCTGGATTACAGGATGAAGGCAAAAGGGCAGGAATGGAGGAGCAGGTTTAAACGTATAAAGCAAAACGGATGTGCAAAGCAGGAAAAGGAGTGAACAGAAAGTGAAATGTAATATGAAGGGAAGATATGGGGGTGACATTTAGGTAAGGAGAGAGGTAAAAAGAGAGAGAAAAATTGTGACCAGTTGAAGTGTGTAATTGTCCACTCACACACAGAGATGACATTTGAAGCACTCAGCATGGGACTATGGATCAGAACGCTTTTAAAGGGAAACATCCTAACCCTGGTCAATCATAATTCTCAATTTTGCTCCAACAGTATCTCACAGCTCTAATGCAGCTTCTGACACAAAGACGGCTACCAACCAGGCCAAATTATAAAGCTACTGGGCAACAACCACCAATCACCAGTCACTCCATGTCTTTGGGTACTGGCCAGTCTTAGGCAAAAGCTTGGACACACCTAGTCAATAACATGTTGAGTTTTTATACAGTGCCTACAGAAAAATCACACCTTTTTCAAATACTTTTTTTGGTTTACTGCCTGAAATCCAAACCAATAAAAACTTTTTTCAGCTGTATTACCAATTGTGTCTTACAACAATCAAGTAAAAAGGAAAAAAGTTACTTAAAAGTGATTAGGCAATGGATTTAATGCTTAGCAGAGCCACCTTTTGCTTTAAGGTGCAGGTTTTCCTCAAGAATTTGGGTGAGCTTGAGAGCATTTTACGGTTAAAGGGTTAAAGGCTGACTTTAGAGCCCAGCTGTGGCAGTGTGTGTAAGAGGGAACTTTCACAACTTTGAGTAACAGGCAATATAAAAATGACAATGTTTGTCTTCCAGGACTTTCCATTGACAAGAATGACAAGGAACCAGAAGCAAGTCTTTTGGCCTTTTGGTTTTTCAAATAAAACTTGCCCTTTTTGTAGAAATGCAGTTAAAGAAGTGAGGACCGGAAAAACAGCCCTTACTAGTCAAAATTCCAGGTTTTCCTTTCATTGCAAGACAAGGTGTACACACACACACACACGCCTCACAATCCTTGTGGGGACTTTCCCTTGACATAATGGTTACTGTAGCTAATCAATGCTAATTTAGATCTTCTGACTCATTTTGTTTTTCAAAATAAAGTTACAGTTTCTGTACAAAACAAAATAAAAGTTCACCTAGTGGGGACCAGCAAAATGTTGTCACAATATCAAAAATTTCAGATTTTTGTCCCCTTGTGGGGACATTTGTTCCTCACAATGTAATACAAACATGGCACACACACACAGACAGGTATGCGTTACTTAACGTCCATGGTGCGTTCCATGAATCGCACGTTATCTAACCAGGACGTTGTGCACATCACCACAAAGTAACATGGGCACTGATTAGGATTATGGAGACGTTATGATATAGTGAGAACAGGTCATATGTACTGTACTGACGTTCTCCATTCAAGTTTCTGAGAAAAGTTATATTAAAAGAGGATTTGAGAATTTGAGCTGACCTGGCAACACAGGATCAGTGTTTAGCGACTCCAGTCCAGGAATCAGGGGATCCAGTCCAGCTGTGTAAAGAGAGAAGGAACATGTAAATGATACAACAAGCACCTTCTTCCCATCTCCATGCAGAAGACTCTGGGATTTAATCTAGGAGATGTAAAGAGCAGAGGCTAGAAAAGAAAGACAGAAAGAGCAACAGTGTGTGTGTGTGTGTGTGTGTGTGTGTGTGTGTGTGTGTGTGTGTGTGAGAGAGAGAGAGAGAGAGAGAGAGTGTGTGTTTGTGTGTGTGAGAAAACGAGAGATAGTGTGTTACCATGGCTGGGGTCTGCAGGACTAAAGGGATCATTCACAGGGAGGTCAGATATAAGCAGGGAGGAAGAGGAGGAGGAAGGTTCAGGAGACTTCAAGCCCTCTATCAACTTCTCTACTCATCATGGAGAAGTAGATGGAAGAGAAGGAAAAAAGAAAAGGGAAAGGGATTAGAAGAAAAAAATAAAGAAAATTAAAGACAAATGAAGATACAATAGAAAAAAGAAAAAAAAAAACTGCGAATAAACATAAAAAAAAATAAAAAGGACCAAAAACAATTTACATACAAATAAATTAAATATCCAATACAAAGACATGAAGAGAACAGAAAAAAAAGAAAATAAACATTTAAGAAACCATTAAATATAAGAGAAAAAACAGGTGAGTAAAAAAATTCAGAAAAAAACAACATAAGAATGAAAGAAAAGCGACAGACAAGTAAAAAAAAAAAAAAAGAACAGAACAAACATAAGAGAAGAATAAGTTCACAAGAAAAAAAAAATTAAGAGTAAAAAAGAGAAAAGAAAGGAAGATAACAAAAAGTAAAAAATAATGAAAAAAAGAAAAGGAACCAAAGAGAACAAGGATAAAAGAAAAGAAGCAGTAAAATAAAATAAGATACACAGAAGAAAAATACAATAAAATATTAAAGGGAAAAAATTTAATAATTAAAAAAGAAGAAGAAGAAGAAAAAAAAAGATAGTGAATGAAAAATTATTTAAAAATAAATAAATAAATAAAAAGGAAAAACTAAAAAGAAAGTGAATACAAATAAAACAGACAACAGAAATAAGAGTAAAGTTGAAAAAAAGAAGGAAAACAAAAAGGGAAAACAGAAAAGCAAAAAAAGAGCAAAGGATAAGGAATGTAAAGGTAAAAGAAAGCAATGTGAAAAAGGAAAAATAAAGAAAAGAAAAAACTTGAGAGATGATAATAGGGAGAAGACAAAAGACAAGTCATAAAACGTAAGAGGAGGGGGAAGGTACAGCAGTGATGAGCAGTGTGTGTTAGTTTGTCTTTGACATAACCAGCCTCTCACTGTATGTAAGATCAATAACCATAAAAAAAAATCTCCTCCGATTCTAACGTGAAACTGATGAATCGTTTAAACTGCATAATGTCGATGAGATCAAAGACATCATGCATTTATGACCCTCATATTAAACATGACATCAAAGAATGAAACTCAGACGTGTTTAGAGAAAGAACAAGTCACACAGACGCAACACTGCAGCTGCTGCATTGATCTCCAGCTCAGTTATCCATACCATCAGAACGTGAGGTGTTAGGACAAGCAGCAGAGCGCAAACGGGTCCATGTCACCATCTCATAATGCTTCAGCCAACCACACAACATCAAAGAGAATAAACCATCCCCCCTTCGATCTGTTTACATCCAGGCAGTCTGTTATGTCCCACAGAGCAGGACCTCAATAAGACCGTGTCCTCCTCACTTTTTTTCAGAAGATGCAGTTAGCAAGGCTTTTCCCACTCAGACCAGGTTTGCATGCGGGTCAGTAGAGCATGGGTCATAGTCAAGGTCCCCCACTCCCTCGAACCTTAAGTGGGCATGTTCTTAGAGCTGCTGGTTTGTAACCCTGTTTTCAACAACTGGCAGTCACGGTTCTCTTACGGTTCTCTTATTCCACACAAAAATGAATATAAGTTTCATTTTCCATCATAGCTACAACACTTCAACTATGAGAGACAAAATGGAAAAAAATATCCAGGAAATCGCACTGTAGGATTTTTAAAGAATTTCATTGTTAATTATGGTGGAAAATAAGTATTTGGTCAATAACAAAAGTTCAACTCCATACTTTGTAACATGACCGTTATTGGCAATGAAAGAGGTCAAATGTTTCCTGTAAGTCTTCACCAGGTTGGCACACACTGTAGCTGGTATTTTGGCCCATTCCTCCATGCAGATCTCCTCTAGAGCAGTGATGTTTTGGGGCAACACGGACTTTCAACTCCCTCCACAATATGTTCTATGGGGCTGAGGTCTGGTGACTGGCTAGACCACTCCAGGACCTTGAAATGCTTTTTATGGAGCCACTCCTTCGTTGCCCGAGCGGTGTGTTTTGGGATCATTGTCATGCTGGAAGACCCCAGCCACGTTCCATCTTCAATGCTCTCACTGATGGAAGGAGGTTTTGGCTTAAAATCTCACGATACATGGCCCCGTTCATTCCTTCACTTACCACAGATCAGTCCTCCTGTCCTCCTCTTCAGAAAAACAATCCCCAAAGCATATGTTTTCCACCCCCATGCTTCACAGTAGGTAATGGTGTTTTCTTGGAGGCGACTCAGCATTCTCTTCCGCCCACCCGGCAGTTGAGTTTACCAAAAAGTTCTATTTTGGTTTTCCTCTGGGCTGGATGACATCTGGTCTGACTGCTGTGGACTGAGTTCATCTGAATCTGATTTCATCTCTGTTCCATCTGACTGAGATCCTGAGGGAGATTATCTGGCATCTGGACTGAGAGAAGACTGAGAGTGGAGATAAAGAATCTGATCTCCTGAGACTGCGACATCTGATCTCTGATTTCATCTGAAATCTGACTGCTGAGACAGCATCTGATCTGTATCTGAACTGAGACTGACTGACTGTTCATCTGAGATTTCATCTGAACTGACTGGATCATCATCTGACTGGTTCATCTGGATCATCAATCAATCTGATCTGAATCTGAATCTGATGAATCTGGAAGATCTGGTCTGCATCTGAGAAAAAGACTGAAGAATCTGGATCATCTGACTGTCATCTGGAAGGGATCTGGAGGATGGAGAGAGAATGAGAATCTGATCTTCTGGAGCTCGGGGTCTGAGAGACTGACCTTTCTTGGGATGCGACTCAGCATTCTTCTTCCTCCAAACACGGCGAGTTGAGTTTTTACCAAAAAGTTCTATTTTGGTTTCATCTGACCACATGATATTCTCCCAATCCTCTTCTGGATCATCCATATGCTCTCTGGCAAACTTCAGATGGGCCTGGACATGTACTGGCTTAAGCAGGGGGACACGCCTGGCACTGCAGGATCTGAGTCCCTCTCAGCGTAGTGTGTTACTGATGGTAGCCTTTGTTACTTTGGTCCCAGCTCTCTGCAGGTCATTCATCAGGTCCCTCCGTGTAGTTCTGGGATTTTTGCTCACCGTTCTCATGATCATTTTGACCCACGGGATGAGATCTTGCGAATCGAGGGAGATTATCAATGGTCTTGATACAGTTAAATTCTTTAAAAATCCTACAATGTGATTTCCTGGATTTATTTTTCTCATTTTGTCTCTCATAGTTGAAGTGTACCTATGATGAAAATTACAGACCTCTCTCATCTTTCTAAGTAGGAGAACGTTCACAATCAGTGGCTGACTAAATACTTTTTTGCCCCACTGTACATTCATCAAAATTAAGCTTTAATGAGATTTACTGGCTCAAATTGCTTTATTGGTATCAACTATCTAGTACAAAAGTGTTTACTTAAAGCCCCAGGTTTGAACCGTAGACAGTCAGTTAAATTTCAAAAAGACTCATTGTAATGAATAACAACAAATTTGCTATACGTTATTTGACATTATATATAAATAATAATGTAATATATATAGATTCTTATAAATATAAAGAATAAGAGAACTAACAAAATTAGGAGAATAAAAACATATAGAACATAACAGAATAAAAGAAAATACAAGAAAATGACAATAAAACCCAGAAAATTAAATTAAAACAAATTAAATAATTAAAAAAAACCAAAGAAATGGAAAAATAATAGTAGAAAAGTTCTTCAGAATACATCCAGCCATGATCCCTAATATATTACAGATGTATGTTTTTCCCCCAAAAATATACAATTAGTCCTCATTTTTTCACAAAAAGCAAAATAAATAAATAAAAGAAAAAAAAATTTTTTTTTATAATCACAGTTTTAAATGCTAAATCAGAAAAATTTTGTGAAAATGAGACAAAACAAAGAGAATAAAGAGACTAAACTAAAAAAAAAAGAAGAAAACGAAACAATTTTATCTAAAACCCAAATGAAAAACCTAGAAAAGCAGTAAGAAGTACCCCACTCACCCACGATTTCTGTTTTGGTTTATGTAACTGACAATAAAATCACTTATGACATCAGGCTTCACCTACGTTGCTTCATCGCTTCAACGATCGCTTGCGTTCTTTTCATGATCAATGACCAATAATATTCTGTCATTTAAAGCCAATCCCTGCACTATGAATGCCAGTGTGAACTCAGTGTAAGTGTTAAAAGATCAGAGAAATAAAAAGCAGCAGGTCCATGTTTCCTTTTGTAGAATTTACAATTGGTAGCTCAAACGGTACTTCCGAGTCCTGTTCATACTTACAGAACTGACAGGACTACGGGGGGTCGGAGGGGGTCGGAGGGATTCAGAGGGGATTGGAGGGGCGGGAGGGGTCATGGGCGCTCACGCCACAGAGCAGCAGACCTTTGTCTTTTTTGCTAAGGGCAAAAACACAACGTCACTTTTGCAACACATATGTAGTAAACATATCCTGTATACACTATGTAGACAAAAGTTTTTGGACACCCCTTCTATTGAACTCCTAATATACACCAGACATTTCTGGATTCTCCCTAGACAAACAGTGGCAGTATAATGGGTTGTACTGATACCCAAGTGACTCTCAATATGACACATTTATAGGTTTCCGCTTCCAACAAGACAGTTCAACTTCCTGCCCTGCTGTTCTTAAACATAGTCCATAAAAGTCCATAGAGAATTGGTTTTCCAACTTTGAGAACATGCCTGGCTTGCGCAGAACCTTGACCTCAACTCCATAAGACACCTTGAAAATGCAATGGAATGCCCAAAGTGAGCCAGGGCTTACTGTGAAACATCAGAAGCCGACCTCACAGTCATGTTCCAAAATCTAATGGAAAGTCCTCCTAGAAAAACAAAGACAGCAAAGGTGTGGGCAAACTCCACACTAATACCCATGTTTTGGATGTAGTTTGTGGGTGTCCACAAACTTTTGTCTCTATAGTGCATAGTTAGTAGGACATCTAACCGAGTGCGTGTACTCGTTTTGATGCGGTCAGGTGGTTTTCACGTGTGCACAGAGAGCTATTCTCTGCCTTCGTATCCAGCTACAAAGGGTTTACCTGAGCCATAATTACATCCAGTAACATCTGCATGAGTCATCAGATCCAAAGAGGATCAGTCAAAGCCTGCTTTTGTATGAGCCGAGAGGATTACATGATCTGGCCCCAACCATGCAGCATTTAAACGGAATAAAAAGCGCTTACCACGCCCTCCACCTGACTCTCCCGAGGAACAAGAGTCACCATTCGACTACCATAACGCTCTAGCTACTTTATTACACCCTGTGATACAGCTGATATTTCCCCTGCACTTTATGCCGAAAGGACACCATGGTGACAACAGTCAATCCCTCGTACACGTTTAAGAGTCACATGTAGCACTGTGCAAAAGTCTTAGGCCACATTTAGATTTGTTGTTTTAGCAATGGCAATAATGACCATATTGATTAATTTCCCAGTCTCTTTATTAAGACACAAACAGAACATACAGGAAAAAATATACACAAAATCAAAATAACCCACAATTTTTAGAACAAAACGGCTTCTGATGGCAAAAGTCAGTTTTTAGTACGTGACCTCCTTGAAGAAAAAAAAAAAAAGTGGTTTCTTGGAAACCTTTCTAAGAAAACTAACAATCAGGAGAACAAATAAGAGCCATATGAGAGTGAGGAGTACAAAAGAAAACAGAAGAAAACACAAGAAAATGGCAAAAAACCACAAAATAAAAAAAAGGAAAAAAAAAAAAAAAAAAAAAAAAAGAGCTGGAGGAACAACAGTACAAGAGAACAAAGAAATGAAAAAGTAATTAATAGCAGGAAAAGTTTTGTTCAGGGAATACATGCAGCCCATGATCCCTAAGTATTGTAGATTGTACGGTTTTTCCCCTCAAAACAGTAAACAACGAGTCCTTATTTTTGACTAAGAGATAAAAAGTAAAAGGGAAAACAATCAAGGACAAGAATAGAGAAAAAAAAAAAAAAAAAAAAAAAAAGAAAAAAAGCAGAAAAGCCAAAAGGACGAAAAAAAATACAGACAAGGAAACAAGAAAGTAAGAGAATATGTTAAAAGAAAAAAAGAGAAAAAGACAAGAGATAAAAAAGACAATTAAAGAGAAAAAAAAAGAAGAAAAATGAAAATCCTACTCAGACATGACCCCTTAAATTTCAGAGAAAAAACAAACAAACAAACAAAAAAAAAAAAACAACAACTCAAAAGTGGTTAATTGGCTGCTACTGTAGAAGGGTCAACTTGGCATCCCGATGAAGATGCCCCATTCTGTTATTGATCTAGTGTAAGGGGACATCACACTAAATACATGCCACTGTAGCCTATAGAAGCCGTTTTTATGATTTTATTTCTAGTTTTTTTAATACTGCACACATTTCCTGTATTATCTGGTTGTATTCTAATAAAGACACTGAAAAAAAAAATATGTCATCATCATACCATTGCTAAACAATGGTATATCTAATTAATGGTGGCCTAAGACTTTCGCACATTACTGCAAGCTATATTTCTTTAAACTCTCAGGTTCTCGGCACAGTTTATGACCTTCAGAGGCCAAAAGGTTAGAACATCTTGTCTTTGTGCTTTGTTTCCATATTAGGAAGAACAACGATAAGACTCTACACTAGAGCCATCTGAAAGTCCTAGTCACTTCTGAGAAACATTTAGCTATTTACAGATTTCACTCTAATAGCTTGTCCTGGGAAACAGCAGTTCATGACATGGCTACGCAAAAATCCACCAATGTCACAAGTACCCAAAGCTTCTAACACGAGGGAATCTTAGTGTGCCACTATTTCTGATAGCCAAGCCCAGGGTTGTCACACTTCTAGTGTCTAGGAAAAGCTAAATCGGAGCCATTGAAGAAAGCTCATACAATCATTAAATAACAATACTGAGCATCACCATTGAAGGCAAACAGGGATCTGATTTGACATACTGCCAGATATGGAACTCTGGTACTGGACTATGGACGAGAAGGTCCAGGGTTCAAATCCCACCTCTGCCAAGCTGCCACTGTTAGGTCTTTGAGCACAATTGCTTGGATTGTAAGATTGTATCAATTGTAAGTCGCTCTGGATAAGGGCGGCTTTTTTAAATTCTGTGGAGCATTTAATTCCGGGGTTGCCAGATCCCTCAAGAAAAAAATTAAGCAGTCACAGTCAAAGGAAAAAGAGACCAAACAAAACCAGGTCTTTAGAGTCGGTGGACCTGGCAACCGTGCCGGGTTAGGAAATTGGGTAACTGGTATAAATGCTATGAGTAATCCAATAACTGGACTAAAATGCAATCTGCTATTGTAGGCCATCTGCTTCAAGGTTCAGTGGGGGGTGCATTCTGGGATGCTTTTCTGCTCAGCACAGATTTACGATATTCCGACTTTACGATGGGAATCCGATAAACTGTACTCTGAATTTTCTGATACTCAGTACGATGCTCTCCTACACTTTCCCGTGCTAAATGAGGAAGTCGGCAGTGCGTGTCGTAGGGAGTCACGTGGCGGGAGCAATGTGCGCTGGGAAATGTAGTGAGGTAATCATTTTTTATTTTTTACTTTCAATACAGTATTCAATACATTACATGAGATATTCAATAAGTCATTATAAAATACACTTTATGCTAATGACCTTATAAAAATGACTTTTAAGGTATCGATTTTGTAACCTTAACTATTTTATTCCAATCAGAAAAGCAACAAATGCAAGTTATGAGCCGAAAGATAGATGAGAACAACAAGAGGAAAGAAAGGAAATAAGATAGAAAATACAAAGAGTAGTTTGTACCTGTGCATTGTGGGAAACCTTTATTTGGGGCTGTAGGCCGTTGTAAACCTGATATAAGGTTTCTCTGTAGAAGACTTCTCTGTTTTGCTAAAAACACACACACACACAAAATCAGCATCAACTTACTATAGCCCATAAAAAAATCCACACATTTCCTATAAAAAACCCTATTCAGGTTACCCATCGAAGTTGGCGAAGTCCTTGTTTGAGCAGACTCTTCAGCAGTCAGTTGGGAGAAGTTGTCGTCGCCAAATGGGTTCCAGGAAGGCTGGTCCCCCAACCCTCCACTTTAGGGGCAGAAGGACTGGGTACTGGTCTACCTGCCCTGTGGGTAAAACGCTCTGCCTGGGAGGAGCGTGGGGAGCCAGAGACGGAGTGGTGCTGGCCGATTCTGGTGTGGATGGAAAAAAAAACATGAATCTATCATGCAAGGCAGCATGAAGTTGGGAGCAAATAACAGGGCTGCCTGGAGCTCCACCAGCATCAGTGGGCCAGTTCATCACATTTAGAGGGGATTTACTAGCGTCAACCCTACAGAAAACATTAGGTCACAAAACACCTGATTTTTAATGGCTTTCAGGACTGCAATTCTCCTTTCTATCAGCAGGTATCTCAAGATTTCACTTGTCCTAGTTTTTCTGTCATTCAGACATGAAGTTGATCAGATGGACGTTGATAGCGATGGACATTAAATGAGGGCATACATGTCTCGGAATGCTCTCTGCTGACAGGTACGGCCACTTTATAGTCAAAGTATGCAGACAAACCTAATTAGTAATCTGAACACGAAAGTGTTCACCTCAATCGATTGTCAAGAACAAATGGCAGTGTTTTTCTGTCGAGATGTTTCTTCCTGTAACTTTCATATTATGAACGGAGTGTGGCTGAAAATAACAGGATCACTAATTAAAAAGGGGTGGCTGGGGGCTACATACTTTTGACCATCAAGTCAAAACTATTTATTGTCTATTAAATGTCCTGTTCCCACCAAACTCCCCAACAAGCCAGTCATCAACTTTCTGCCCTGTCCTCCTGTTGAGACGAAGCCTGAACTAAACTGGACATGTTTGAGATGAAACTGGAATACCAACAGTGAGCCAGAGCTTGCAGTCTAACATCACACAGTTGGGTTCCAAAATTCAAGTAGGAAAGCCTGCTGCTCAGAAGAGCGAAGGCTGGTTACAACAGCAATAGGTTGGACAAATTCCAAATCACCCACGTTTTTGGATGGAATTTGTGCGTGTCCACAAAAACTTTTGGTTATATGGTTAGCGAGAGGAGATCAATGGACGTGGGAACAGAAAACTAATAACCAGACAGGTACAGATATACGGCTGGATAATTACATAGAGGACAGATCAATAGATGGATGCAAAGAATAGAAAAGAATATAATTGATGGTGAACTACATAGATGCGATTAATGGAGGGGATGAATTAATGGACAGAGGATATGTTCATAGAGGACAGATGGATTGATGGGCCTGGAAACAGTAGCTATAAAGATCAAGGAGAGAAATAACAATGGATTTACAAAGAGATAATTACCTAGTCGGACAGATAAGACAGATGGACAGATAACTACATAGAAAAATGGATAGATGGATGGGTGAATAGATGGTTAGACGCATGGATTGATGTACAAAAATATAACAACACAGGTGGTCACATGGATGGTCAGATCACCCATCTATAAACAACAAATCTAACAGTGGCCTAAGACTTCTGCACAGTACTATATATGGATCGCAAACTACACCGACGGAAAAAAGGTTACTGGACAAACTGATATGGATGACGGATCTACAAGAAAGCTTTACGTCGAGGAAGAGGTGAACGGATGGATGGACAGATGGAAAGAAAGCTAAATGGACGAAATGATTACTTAGATTTGTTGAGGCCGGCTTCAGCCGCAGCCGCCTGCAGCAACTGCGTGGACTTGCTGACAGGAACTCCAAATATGGTACTGTGCGTGACATCACTCAGAATGCGTCTGTGTCCTCCACGAGGAGCCGTCTTTGGGGACGAGGGCGGAGTCAGAGAGCCAACTTTATGGCCTGGGCGCCCACCTGCAAAAGCCTACAGGGCAAAAAAAGAGGGCGTTCTTTAATAAGGAAATTTATTTAATAGAAAAAAACCCAGAAAGTTGAAATAGAAACATCTGTGAAAGATAAAACTGGCACAGCAAATCAACGGAAGGTTTACCAGTACCTTCTACTGGAACCACAAAAAGAAAGACTCATTCAAACTCATTCAGAAGTTTGATGAAATAAAGGCCACTGGTTAGTAACAGCACCTCAGGTTTGAAATTGCTGGAATGGCCAGGAGTGGCCTGTAAGACACTTGATTCAACACACAGAACCTCAGAAAAAGTTACAATGGTGATCAATGGATGGCCATCGTCATGATCAGTGGAAGAGCCCTCATTACAAAAGGTTTTAAAGGAATTCTCCAGTGCTTTTCACGTCTTTAACAAACACGATTACCAAGGATCATCATTTTCATTGGGGAAGGAATAAAGAAGTCAAAACTCATCTACTACGGAAGTGTAACGGGGGCTTCGTTATAAAAAAAAGTGACCATTTTTCTCTCAATTTAATCCCATTTGTCCTGGGCAGTGTCACGGGGGCAGGGTTGGGGGTGTACTCTGACAAATCAGCAAGTGTGTTTACATACAAAAAAAAAACAGATTTTGTCAGTAACCCGCTCAACATGCATAC
Source organism: Ancistrus triradiatus (assembly GCA_025084515.1). NCBI lineage: Eukaryota > Metazoa > Chordata > Actinopteri > Siluriformes > Loricariidae > Ancistrus > Ancistrus triradiatus. The sequence goes on from JAJAGP010000977.1 coordinate 83,281, forward strand.
ATGCACTTCAGTAATCAGATTACAGCCTTTTAGCGCATGCTGTGTTTAACTCCGGGGTTGCCAGATCTCACCAAGAAAATGAGCCAGTCCTATGGAAACACTCAAAAGTAGCAAAGTCGATAAGAATTAGAGGACCTGGCAACCGTGTTACACTCGTGTTAGATTTGCATGCATGCGCAGACTGAGAAAACCGATTGAACTCGTAATATGGGTACATATGATCTGAGAAACCTGATTGCTGAGATCAAATCCAGCTCTCTATCGCATTATTGAATCTGAGTACACTGTACACATGACCGCTGGAATAATCAGACTATGATCGGATTATTGAGTGCATGTAAATATGTCTGTGCAGGTCATGGTAGACTTGAGTGTTTGAGTTGAAGGCAACTGGACGACGACTTGGTTCTTGAAGATGTCATCCAAAAGGCTTCTTCAGTTCCTGGAACTGAAGAACCAAGGAATCCAGCTGCCTTCAACTCCAACCACAAGTCAAGTGCATGTAAACGCACTCAGTAGAAACAGGTGGAGGTACAATTTCTATTCAAATTACAATTTGAATTCACTTTCAGCTTAGACTAATTTGCAGCACTGAAGGAATATGGCTACTAGTTGCCTAGGTAAGAACCAGACATGGAGTCTCGTCTCAGAATGGTCAAATTATACAGGTTTACACTGCAAAACAACTGCTCTGCTAAGCTTCACACAAACCATTTTTCCAGTATAAGGACGTGTATCGAAATCATTGTTCGTGGTTTATATATGAAGCTTGAAAAATGCTGGAGTGTTCCTTTAAGGTTCACCTTGAAAGGCGTCTGAACTGCAGCTACAAGACAGAATCGTTCCACTCGAATTGTGTATCCACGTTCCAGTACCAAACAGTCACAGACACCTACAAGAACTTAGCACGAAGCCTCAGTCACACTGACTTTTGCCCATCAACGAGTGAGTGTCACAAACACCAATGAAAATAAACTCTGAACACAAAACATCATGCAAAATTCCACTTTTGGTGAAGTCTGCCCAATGTGCATCCAGCGCAGACAGCCAACAGTCTGCTAACAAATCCACATGGTACAACACAACGCTCCATTTGGAGTTAGTACCCAGTCTTTAATTCAGAGGCTGGGTAAGAACTTTTGGTCAAAAGGGAGTTCATGGATCATTTGTGTTACAAGCGTCACAAGCAAATACAGTGTTCAACCACGTCTTTACAAAGATGTAAAGTAGATCTTATGCAAATATCACCAACACAGCTGCTTCGTTGAAACATGAGGACTATGAGCGAAAGTGTAAGCCCTTCTGTACGAAATGAATCTTGTTTTGAACAGCTGTTTACGTCTGGAACATCAGGACTTAAAAGACATTTTTACTTCCTAGTCTAATTTGTTATAATTGTTACCACTGTTGCTAAAGCAAACAGATGTTGGTCTCTAATGTTTCCTAAAAGGCTTACCTATGCACTACATCTGCCAGCAGTCAAAAACATGAGTGCGATTCTCGATACGATTCCAAATGACTCAAAAATACTGAAAATCATGTAAAAAGTGTCAACAGATTGTGTAGCCTGATTCTACATGGCATCAATTGGCATCAGTGACAGTGGTAACTAGGTCATGTCTGTCTCAAAGCGATGCACATTAGTTTCAGTGTGACTGTGGCATTATGGAGACTTGCAATCATAAGAACTGTTTGAGGAACATGGACACACAACAAGTGGACGATCAGGAAGAAAAAAAGCTTCAGAAACACTAATCACCGCATAAACCAGAGACAGATCGTCATACGAGATTTACCGTCTCCTCTAAACTTGGATCTGGTTCCCCCTGTAGGACTGGAGGTGAAGGAGGGCAGGTTTTAAGGGATGGAGAACTAGTAACAGGTTTAGTAGATGGTTGCATCGGTAGACCAGGTGCCATGTCTTTACTTTCTCTGTCTAAAGGAGGCGTTTGAATTTCCTGCGACACTGTAGGATCGGTTTGAGAACACTGTGCAGGAGGGGCAGGGGCCATGGCTTTGGTTCTGGTCTGCACTTGGGTGGGTATAGGACTGTAGTGGGGCATTTGACTGGGAGGGGGAGGAGCCTTGGCTTTAGTTTTAGTCTGCGTAGATGAAGCAGATGGCACAGGTGAGTGGGTGCTTTGATGATGCTGTGGGTAAAGAGTCTGCAGATGATGTGGAGGCTAAAACAACGTCAGAACACAGCGGTCAGTGGATCAGAACAATTAGTCACAACGCGAACAGGAGGCCTGAGGGAATTGGTAAGGACTTCACCTGCTGCTGAGGAGGGTAGAAGGGCGTGGCCTGCGGCTGCACAAAGAGCTGGCCCTGCTGGGGTGTGGCTTGAGGAGGAGAGGGTGTGGCCTGGAGTGGGGCAGACGGGGCATGCGGCTGAGAAACAGGAACTGGCTGCTGAGCGTGAGGCTTCTGGGGCTGAGAGACAGCGTTCACATCTGCAAGGGCATGAGAGGGGTATAAAGCCGGTGATAATATGAAACAAGGTACTTTTCTTGAGGTAGCACCCAGAATTGCAGATTATTTATGGATTACTTCTGCGAAATTATTAAATGCAGTAATGTGCAAAAGTCTTAGGCCACCATAAGATTGGATAAACCATTTTTTTAGCGCTGGTATGATGGCCATATATAATTCTCTCTCAGCCTCCTTATTAGAACACAGCCAGAAAAAGGGGAAAAAACAGCTCCTATAGGCTACAGTGGGAAGTATATACAGTGGGGCAAAAAAGTATTTGGTCAGCCACTGATTGTGCAAGTTCTCCTACTTAGAAAGATGAGAGAGGTCTGAGAGGTACACCTCAACTATGAGAGACAAATTGAGAAATAAAATCCTGGAAATCACATTGTAGGATTTTTAAAGAATTTAATTGTAAATCATGGTGGAAAATAAGTATTTGGTCAATAACATAAGTTCAACTCAATACTTTGTAACAGAACCTTTGTTGGCAATGACAGAGGTCAAACGTTTCCTGCAAGTCTTCACCAGGTTGGGTCGGCATCATTTAACAATGCTTCTTAATGCTCGGACTGTTACGCCAAGGGATAGATCAAGCTTCTGAAATCCACTTGTATCCTTCTCCTATCTAAAGTTCTCACAACAAATACATGATCAAGACTGCTAGTCTGTTGCTTTTATCTGTGCGTTGCAATGTGGAACTTTCTAACGGCATCTGGCATTTTAAACACAAAGTTAAAAGGCATCTCCGTAAGACTCGGGCTATTAAAAGGCTCAGTTATAAGCCTGCATATAAAATGGTATCATTAGGCAGCATTTACAAGCCTCTATAAATACATACTGACTAAACCACGGGGCTTAAAAGTGACACGCAAAGTCGCTGGTTGGTCAACATGGCACCTGTATTGCCTACAGGAGGAAAGACAGATGGGATCTAAAGCTCTCGTAATCGTAATGATTACTTCCTTTTTAAGAAGTGTTCTTCATGATTGATCGCCATTAACTTTTATATTGACCTTAAATGTTTTTCTCACTCAACTGAACCAACATGGCCTGCTTTCACCTGCACCTCAAACATAACATACTGTCGATGACTGGGCCCAAAAATTTAAAACTTGGGTTCATCACTCCATGATCGCCATTCCAGTCTTTGTGAGCTTTGGCATATCTCAGGGTTTTCATTCTTCTCCTTCCAAAAAGGTGGTTTCTTGGCTGGTACCCTTCCAAAAACACCATTCCTGATCAAGCTTCTTCAGACTGCAGAAGAGTCAACGTGGCATCCTGATGAAGCTCCTAGATGCTGCCGTCACTCGAGTGTAAGGGGAGATCATACTAAATACTTGCCATTAAAGCCTAAAGAAGTTTTTTTTTTCTTTCATTTTTAACACTGCATACAAAGTTCCTGTATTTTCTGGCTTTATTCTAATAAAGAGGCCGAGAAATAATTATATATGGTCAAACAATGGTATATCCAATTTAATAGTGGCTTAATACTTTTCCACAGTACCATGTACACACACACACACACACACACACACACACACACACACACACACACTCTAACATCTACAATCCTGTTAAAAAAAAATGGGGGGAAAAAACCTGATGAAAATTGACAGATAAAATATCAAATTATATTGAACCATTTAAAAGTAAATTAAGTTCCAAGACCATCATATAAACAATGCACCATACAGAAAGTGTTAAAACTTTCATACATATTAAATTGTAATGTTTAATTTGTTGCTGTTTTCTAAAACTTCAGCAAGACAATGAGCAGAAACAGGCCATATCCAAGTTTGATAAAGTGCATATTTAGTGTGTGTTAAATCTATAATGCAGTACTGCACTCACTGATGGGCTGCGCAGGCCCTGCCGGAGCGTTGGCTCTCTTGCGGGGCGTGAGGGCCGGCTGTATGGGCAGCATGCCGGCCACTGGCTGAGACTGAGCAGCTTTGGGTCGTTGCCGTGGCGCTATGGAGGTTTCCGTGGTGGGGATTGGATCAGTGAGTCTGAGACATAAACAGAGGAGGCGTTAAAACACAAACACTTGTTTGTTAAAGTACTAAAACTGACTTGAGACATAACAAAGCTAGGATAAGTCTAAATAAACAAACACTAGGCTGAATATGAGACGATACAAAATGAGATCAAGGCAACAACACAATAAGCACAAAAACAAACAACAGGTGAGACAGTGTCCTGAATGGCATACGTCCTTGACTTTCATTCTATTCAGGGGTTAATTACAGGGTAATGGCTGCTTATTTGATACTGGAGCGTTTAACACTAGTGGTACACCTGATGAACAGATCACTGCCCTAATACGCATTTAGACAGGCTTCAGAATCATCCAGAAAGACTCCTGGTTTGGTACTCGGCGTACTTAAACTTGTACGAGTCGTGTATGACTCGTTTCAGCCGAAAATCGATTCACGATTCACGGATTCAGATTTACAACAGCTCTTGCTCAGAGAAGATCTCGGTGTTCGTGTTGTTCTTTATTTGGAAATCTACAGTACTGTGTTCTTAGTGCAAATAAGTGCTAAAAAGGTTCGCAAACCGAAAGCAAAACAGGAACCGAATCCTCTCGGCTTTCAGGCTGAACAGTTAGCGCTCGGAGTTCACCAATAGAGTAAGTGTTTTGCTTTTACTTTTCACTTTCATTCCATTACGCACTAAATTACACTAAAAACAACACTTTATTATAAAATAAGCTGTGTGTTAATGATTTTGGCCAGCTATAGGTTAAGGTAAGTGTTAATGTGTAATAGGCTCCGCTATGATACAGTATAGACTCATCAGCTCATGATACATTTAACTTCAGGTGGATTTGTTGAACATATCCCCATCATAAATCATGGAGCACCTGTACATTACAACTCCATTAACACATATAATGCCTTATACGCCAGTCTGTAACTTTCGAACTACAAAGTGCATGGTAGTAGGTGATCTGGAGATGACAAATAGTCCATGAAGGAGAAAACAAGGTGGTTTTAACGTCATGGCCGATTGGTGTATTGTACACAGTATATCACCACAGCACACATCATATCTGAAAGGCATTTTCTTAATTGTATTCAGGGTACTGCAGTGAGCAAACACCTTCTCACCTGGCTTTGGTCTGGCTCTTCTTGGCCACTGCCTCACTTGCTCTGATTGGCTCAGGAAGCTTAGTAGGGATCGGCAAATTCTGATTGGATAAAATACAAGTGTTACCACTACAGCATTATGACAAGTAATCATTCAGTCAAAATGCAATTTAGACCAAAATAATGATCCATTAACATAAAGACTCTCACTTTCTTCTGGTCAGAAGTGCTCTCCACTGCTGAAACGATGAACATGTGGTCCAAAGGTAGAGTAATCATTTTCACGTTGGGTTTTTTACTTATAATAGGTTTAAATGAGAAGAAAAAAGCTAAACATGGAACAAACACTTTCCTTTGGATCACATGTTCGTCATATAGAGTAGAGATTACTTATGACCAGTACTAACTGAGAGAAGTTTGGTCTTCCTAGGTCATTGTTTTAGTTCATTAAGCATGTTAGGCTTTGTTGTGCGGCATTTGGGCTAGGAGACCGCAGTCTGGGACTGGGAAAGAGTGGTTCAGGGAGCATGAGCCACCATTATCACACATGGATTGTCCACCTCAGAGTCCAGACCTGAGCCCCATTGAGAATCTTTGGGATGTGCTGGAGGAGACTTTGTGCAGTGGAACAAATCTCCCATCATCAATACAAGATCTTGGGGGGAAAATGAATGCAGCTCTGGAGAGAAATAAATGCCATGACATTGCAGAAGTGGAAAGCTAAAGGTTTTCCAACAAAATATTAGTGGCTGTGACCTTTTTTTGGCCATGCAGCATAATATGTAGTATATAGGTATGGTATGCACTATGGTGATAGGACATCAAGATGGCATAACGTTCAATTTCATAGAACCTTATATCTCAGCGACTTATAGCTGTATTTTCCTTTTCACACAAGGACACCAGAGGAGAGCAAAGGAAAAAGGTCCAGGCTCATTCCGTGTTTACGCAGCTCTGACAACCCGAACCACCCACATTCTGACATCAGCCCTTTCTGCAAACCACCAAGGTAGCGCTAAGCCTGTGTGATAAAGGTTTAGGGTCACATGCTCACAACGCCCGCTTCTCCACAATGCTGTTTTGACTGCATTTTCGCCGCACGCTGCCGTCAGCTCTGCTTTGCAACCGCAGCGGTAATAATGTGCCTACTCAATGCATCCATTATACCATCAATACAACGGCAGGGGGAGGGGCTACTGGAGCACAGCCAACTTGCAGCTGGCAGCAAAGTCTGACTTCCTCCGACAGTGCGAGGCAGTCCAGGGTATGCACGTGGCATAACTAGAACAGGAAATGGTTTAGTGTGTTTGGGCTCGGGGGCACGACTCTGGCGCCGAACGGCAGACGGGTTCACGCAGAGCAGCGAGTAACTGGAGCTCGTAACAAGCTACACAAGATTTACTGACGTTCGACGTTCATGCCCCCTTGGTGGTTATTTTCTTAACCTTCTCATTTTCTTAAATAAGAAGCTGATGCAGGTGAGACCAGAATCTGGTGACACCCATTCATGAAAGCCCAAAAAACCCAACAAGCTTCCAGTTTTGAGACGCGAAAGGAAAAGCCAACACACACTTGTGTACACACTCACATGGACGTTCTGCACCGGACAGTCTCTGCGCGCCAATTTGAAGGCGAAATGAGACACCAGATAAATATCGGGTCTTAGGTCAGGGTCTGGCTCCAGCATGTAACCTGGACATTATTAAAGAGTACACAATATATAGATTAATAAAGAGATAGGAGAGACTGCTAGATAGATAGACAGACAGGGAAACAGACAGGTAAGGAGGACAGAGAGAGCAACAGCAGACAGGCAGGTATAATAAACAAGGGCAGACAGATGGTCGTATCCATGTGGGTAGTAATACAGATGAGTGTTATAAATATTAATAATAAAAAGGATAGTAAACATCAGTGAAAAAGTATGCAGACAAGCAAACAGATGGTCATACAGACAGACGGTAGACGCTTTATGCAGACAGATAAGACAGCAGGTTGGGCAAAATCCTTAACACATAGCATATTTTATAATAAACTACTGAATACCTCTTGTAATTTATTGAATAATGTATTGAAAGTGAAAAACAAAGGCAATTATTGTCACAGCAAAATCAAATAAGAGGTAATGTAAATAGGATTATAATCCATTCCCGACCCCCAAATAATTGGTTTTTGTACGCCTATATTCCTTTGTACATCTGGGCATTTAGCAGACGCCCTTATTAAGAGCATCTTACATCAATTGTAGGTTAAGATCTTACTCAAGGACCCAACAGAAGCAGCTTGGCAGAAGTGGGATTTGAACCCTGGACCCTCTAGTCCATAATCCAGTACGTTAACTGCTAGTCCACCATAGCATCTGATCAAAAGCATGAAGGAATGTAATACGGTAATAATAATCAATCAATACATGAAATAAGTGAAAATAAAGTGAAACTTTATGGCCACTGAAGTGAAGCAGTTTTGGCACATCTTATCACTGGGACCCGTAGCACCCGTAGACTGATCTAATATACATAATATAATATATATAATATGCCTGTGATTGTGCCCTAGCTCCTCTTCTTTTGGGTTTTATGGAGTAGATTGGCCTGTCATTTTGGTGCACTGGTGCTGGACTGGATTATGGATTATGGTCCAGGCACCTCAGGGTCCACACTCTCTTCAGAAGGATTTGTCTTCATATTCTCTCTAGCTTTGATACATTATGAAAACTTCTTATATTTGAGTTTCTATTTCCTCACAAAAATAGCATCAAGCTGACCTGATGCTGCCCAATGCTTAAAATCTGTGGTGAGTATCTAGATGGAGCACAGAACCTATTACACAATCTGCCACTAGATGTCGCAGTTGGTCTAGAACCACGGCTGGCTCTGTGCATCTTCTGCATCTCAGTAGCGTCGGTTGAGGAATGGCTCAGTAAAGTTGTGTTGTTTTTTAAATAAAATCAATGCATTTGAAACACAGCTCATATTGTATCGAAAAAAATAAATATTACTGGGTATCCCTAATAGACAGACATACAGAGCATACAAAAATACACAGATATATAGAGACAGACTGACTGACTGGTAGAGTAAGCGAGAAGAGTTTAATACAGATATATAGATCCAGATTATTGAGGGGAAAAATAGAAAAAAAATTGTCACAAATACGTTTGCACACATTTAACATTCCATCAAAAAAAAAAAAAAAAAGGGGTGAAATCTGTAGTTATAAGAAGTGAGCGGTGTGACTCACGTATGAGACAGTGCATGTCGTTAGAGTAGCGCGAGTTGTCTGGGATGGTGAAGCTGCCGTCACAGATGGCCACCTGACTCTCTCCGAATGGCAGCGTGAAAAAACACAGCTTATAGAGCAAGCAGCCCAGGGCCTGAGAGAGAGAGAGATAAGACAGAGAAAGAGGTAAATGAGAGTGATGTATATAGATATGAGAGAGAGAGAGAGAGAGAGAGAGAGAGAGAGAGAGAGAGAGAGAGAGAGAGAGAGAGATAAGACAGGGATGAGCGAGAGACCGAGGGATATGAGAGAGATGTATGAGACAGAGATGAGACAGAGATAAGAGAGAGAGACAGAGAGATAACAGACAGAAAAATAGAGACATGAGAGAGAGACAGAGATAGAGAGATGAGAGACCAATAGATATGAGAGAGAGAGATGAGAGAGAGACAGAGATATGAGAGAAATATGAGACAAAGGTGAGAGAGAGACATATATATATATATGAGACAGAGAAAGAGACATTAGAGATACAAGAGAGACATGAGACAGAAATGAGAGAGACCGATAGATACAAGAGAGAGATGAGACATATATATATATATATATATATATATATATATATATATATATATATATATATATATATATATATATCCTATAAATATATATTCATTCATATGAGAGAAGAGAGAGAGAGAGAGAGAGAGAGAGATTAGAGAGACATGAGACAGAGATATGAGAGAGACAGAGATATGAGAGGTGAGACGGAGATGAGAGAGAGAGACCGATAGATATAAGAGAAAGATGCATATACCAATGAGAGAGAGATATGAGACAGATGACAGGGAGATATGAGAGACAGATGAGCAATAGGAGAGCAATATAAGACAGAGATGAGATAAATATGACAGAGATATGAGAGAGATACAGAAGACAGACAGAGGAGACAATTTAATTTTTAACACTAATAGATATTCAGTTATTTGGAACAAAAAACTTCCCCAGCAGTGAAACTGATTACGGTTGCCTTGTTAAAGAAAAATACTCCTTTTATGAATTGGGACTGACCCAAACGTCTGCCTTAGTGCTGATGACTTTGCCGCTGTACAGGGTGGACCCATCTCCGGAGCTCTATACGACAGCGTGGTGTACCTGGAAATAAAACACAACCATCAGATGACTCATCACCACACAGACAGCAGACGACCTGATCATTAAATGATGGTTCGGTAAGGCCTACTTTTTAATTTCCTCCTCCACGACAGCAGCGCCCTCAGCCTGAGGGTCCTGGACCTGTTGGTGGCGCTGCCGAAAGTCACACAGGACATAAGTGACCCCGGTCGTGCAGCAGGATGTTCTCCACCTGGTGAGTCACATCAGCATTCGTGTTCAAAAAACAAGAGGCGGAGCAACTGTTAGCACAACTAAGTGGGTGGGACTGGCACAAAAAATATATATAATATATATATATATATATATCATATATATATATCTATATATATATATATATATAGATATAGATATAGATAGATAGATAGAAGAGTGGAAGTGGGAAGAGTACTGTGGAACATAGGCGGTGTTCTGAATGGCACCCCTGTCCCATAGCTACACTTTTGGGGCCACGTGGTTAGCGCCGTCGCCTCACAGCTCCAGAGGTCTCTGGTTCGATACTGACTAGAGATGCACAGACTGCAATTTTATTGGCTGATTCTGATTTCCGAATATTTTTAACATATGAATCGGCGATCCGATTTTAGCCATTTATGATTTTCTTTTAGTCTAAGAATTGATAAATCACTGCATATAGCCAACATCTTTATTCAACTTTTCTTTCAATGGAAACTCCCTCATTGCCAAAAAAAAGATGGCTTGTGCCCTCAGGTGTTTTTACGTACGTTACTGGTGTTCGCGTGAACGTATTTAGAGACGTCTTCGCGCAAGTTACTGGTGTTCGCTTGGACGTATTTAGAGACGTCTTCGCGCAAGTTATGGAGTTCGCGTGGACGTATTTAGAGACGTCTTCGCGCAAGTTACTGGTGTTCGCGTGGACGTATTTAGAGACGTCTTCGCGCAAGTTACTGGTGTTTCGCGTGGACGTATTTAGAGACGTCCTTCGCGCAAGTTACTGGTGTTCGCGTGGACGTATTTAGAGACGTCTTCGCGCAAGTTACTGGTGTTCGCGTGGAACGTATTTAGAGACGTCTTCGCGCAAGTTAGTTACTGGTGTTCGCGTGGACGTATTTAGAGACGTCTTCGCGCAAGTTTTACTGGTGTTCGCGTGACGTATTTAGAGACGTCTTTCGCGCAAGTTACTGGTGTTCGCGTGGACGTATTTAGAGACGTGTTTGCGCAAGTTACTGGTGTTGGTGTGGACGTATTTAGAGACGTTTTTGCGTACGTTACTCGTGTTTGTGTGGATGTATTTAGAGACGTCTCCTTCGCGGGGGGCAAGTTACTGGTGTTCACGTGGAAAAATTTGGAGACGTTTTTTCCACAAGTTACTCCTGCTTGCGTGGAAGCATTTAGACCTATTTAGAGACGTCTTCGCGCAAGTTACTGGTGTTTCGCGTGGACGTATTAGAGACGCCTTCGCGCAGGTTACTGGTGTTCGCGTGGACGTATTTAGAGACGTCTTCGCGCAGGTTACTGGTGTTTCGCGTGGACGTATTTAGAGACGTCTTCGCACAGGTTACTGGTGTTCGCGGTGGACGTCTTCCGCGCAAGTTACTGGTGTTCGCGTGGACGTATTTAGAGACGTCTTCGCGCCAGTTTATGGTGTTCGCGTGGACGTATTTAGAGACGTCTTCACGCAAGTTACTGGTGTTCGCGTGGACGTATTTAGAGACGTCTTTGTGTAAGTTACTGGAGTTCGCGTGGACGTATTTAGAGACGTCTTCGCGGCAAGTTACTGGAGTTCGCGTGGACGTATTTAGAGACGTCTTCGCACAAGTTACTGGTGTTCGCGTGGACGTATTAGAGACGTGGTTGCGCAAGTTACTGGTGTTGGTGTGGACGTATTTAGAGACGTTTTTTGGCGTACGTTACTCGTGTTTGTGTGGATGGTATTTAGAGACGTCTTCGCGCAAGTTACTGGTGTTCACGTGGAAAAAATTTGGGAGACGTTTTTCCACAAGTTACTCCTGCTTGCGTGGAAGCATTTAGACATATTTAGAGACGTCTTCGCGCAAGTTACTGGTGGGTTCGCGTGGAGGGCCCCCCGATTGTTCGTTCCCCGCCCTCATTGTGTGGATCTATGTGCTGTTTCAGTTTGATGTGGTGATCGATTTATCCCTTGCTTTATTGGCGGTTTGGACTTTATTTTTCTTCGTATTTAGAGACGTCTTCGCGCAAGTTACTGGTGTTCGCGTGGACGTATTTAGAGACGTCTTCGCGCAGGTTACTGGTGTTCGCGTGGAAAAAATTGGGACGTCTTTCGCGCAAAGTTACTGGTGTTTCGCGTGGACGTATTTAGAGACGTCTTCGCGGCAAGTTAACTGGTGTTCGCGTGGACCGTATTTAGAGACGTCTTCACGCAAGTTACTGGTGTTCGCGTGGACGTATTTAGAGACGTCTTTGTGTAAGTTACTGGTGTTCACGTGGACGTATTTAGAGACGTCTTTGTGTAAGTTACTGGTGTTCGCGTGGACGTATTTAGAGACGTCTTCACGCAAGTTACTGGTGTTCGCGTGGACGCATTTAGAGACGTCTTTGTGCAAGTTACTGGTGTTCGCGTGGACATATTTAGAAACGTCTTCGCGCAAGTTACTGGTGTTCGCGTGGACGTATTTAGAGACGTCTTTACGTACGTTACTTGTGTCGCGTGGACGTATTTAGAGACGTCTTTGCGTACGTTACTTGTGTCGCGTGGACGTATTTAGAGACGTCTTTACGTACGTTACTTGTGTCGCGTGGACGTATTTAGAGACATCTTCGCACAAGTTACTGGTGTTCGCGTGGACGTATTTAGAGACGTCTTCGCACAAGTTACTGGTGTTCGCGTGGACGTATTTAGAGATGTTTTTGTGTAAGTTGCTTGTGTTTGTGTGGGTGACTTTTCTCCACTTATTTACACATTACGTCGCTCGTACTTTTAGGTCGCGGTGGACAATGGGAGTTTTGCGCTGATGTAGCCTCGCCACGGCCTCGCATGTGTCGCAGAAAACCTGCAGCACTTCGGACTCTGTGAAGCCAGTCTGCAGCCGCTGGTTCATCAGATTCACCACCTGACCGCCTGTACAGACCACAAGATACACAGTCAGCCGGGTGTAAAAAAAGATTACTCTGTAAGAAAGTGGGTTGAGTCGGAGGTGAGTGCTGACCTCTGCAGAAGTCCATCAATATCAGGACCTCCCAGACGTCGCCTGAACCCACGGCTGCGATGCTGGAGTCCAGGTAGCCGACGATATGTTTGTTGCCCACTAGATCCCTCTGTAAACACAAAGAGACAGGCAGCAATGACGAGCTGCTCATCTCCCAAACAGCTGCTCCTCTCACGCTAATAACCTTCAGCGGGGCCCGATGACACAGGGGAGGATAAAAGTGCAGAGGCAGCACGGCTTCACTGGAGCTTTATTATGAACAGACTTGTAGGCAAGGCTTAACGACAGCTCTCCTGCTTGCTCCTGAGCCACCTCGCTCCAAATTCTCCATTCACATCACATTTCTTACATCAGCAGGTTGTATAAATAAAAAGTCCATTTATACAGAATGCAAATACTCTTAACTAGGGATGTCCACTAGGTAATGAGACAGACCCAATGAACACTCGGTAAAGTGATGGCGTATTCAGGTCAAGATCTCATTTAGTTCAAGTGCTCCTAAATAAACATTCCATTCGTATTTCTTTAAAAAGACGCAAAACGTTTGCACTGTAGAACCCTGCGCTGGTTGCGACATGGTTCGATATAAATTATTCTGCCTTTTCACTTGGGATGCACCGAGTATTCGGTAACCAAATTTTTCGTCCAAAAATGGCGGCAAAAAAGCACTTTCAGTGTTCCACCGAATAATTTCGGTTGTCGAATATTCGTTGCATCTTTAGTATTAAATTACAGAAATCAAGAAGTACAAATACTGATACCTTAAAAAAGACTTAGGTACTTTGTTCCTTGCCACCCCTGGTCTAAATAAAGTGAGAAGGCTTCTCTACTACAGAGGGGATAAAGTCACCAGATGCAACCCATTTAAAGGACAAACAACGACCTCTTTCTCTGCCTTCTGACTGAAGCAGTTCTTACAACCTCATTAGAGTCTGTGAACAGTCCCTCTCTCCCTCTTTCTGTGTGTAGAACCAATACAAGGGACCATTTCATTCAGCAGGATTTAAAACACGCTACAGTAAACTTGAACTCTGTTTGGAACACACCCACAGAATGTTATCTCAGAGGTCTAACCATTCCGCAAGTGTAGCGCATGGGAACTGGGAAGGTGTGCAAGATCAGAGCAGACGGAAACCCAATCTGGACTCCCATAACGCCAAATGGTGCCACTTCTGGACTCTGGCTGCTCATTTCTCGTATACAGGTCTGTTATTAAAGTGCAAGGGCATATTAATAACTAAAAAAATCTAGTACAGTCTACATTTACAGCATTTAACAGACGCCCTTATCCAGATCAACTTACAATTGATACAGTCTTACAATCCAAGAAATTGTGGGTTAAGGGTCTTGCTCAAGGACCCAACAGTGGCAGCTTGGCAGAGGTGGGATTTGAACCCTGGACCTTCTGGTCCAGAGTCCAGTACCTTAACCGCTAGGCTACCACAGACACACCACAGTCAAACCTCGTTATCTCGCCAACCTCATCTCTCGAACCCTGCGATGGCACGACGAATTTCCTTCCATGCATTTTACCTGGAAAAGCTGCCAACCACGCCTCTCGCCCTCACCCAGCTAAAAATGTGACATGTACTGCCAGCATTGAAATTCTAACCCCCTAAGAGGCCATGTTTCAGACCGTCAGTAGATGGCGCTTTAATCCTACTTTAAACTTGTACTGCCGATGATGTACAGCCCCTGTCTGTTATCAGAGAGGTCATACAAGAAGGTAACTGGTTGAAAAAAAAAAAGAATGGGACTGTAGAACAGTCATTATTAATAATAAGAACCAATTTATTAATAAGAACCAATCGGCAGATTAGTAAATGTGTCGAAAAGGGGTGGCAAGTCTTGGACCCTTTATAGTGGCAGTATGCGCATGCACAGTAGCCAGAATAACGTTTTTGTTTTTTTTAATCAGATTTTTCTGTGTTATTTGAACCTAACAACGCAAGCACATTATATCATTTTGTCAGATTATACCGGTGATTCTAAATATACATTTAAAAAGTTAATTACTCTTTCAGTTTCAGATATACAGGTCAAGAGATCTGGACTTGTCTGGCTGGAAACCACACAAGGTTACCAAGATGGCGGTGGAGTGAACAGACTTATCTTAATGACTTTGCTGTTATTCATTGCAGACTGGACTTCAGAAACAATCGTCCATCACTGACTAGGTCTCAAATTTGCGTAAATGTATGTTAAACTGTCCATGTACGTATATGTTTATATACACTGTACTCACTACTGTGTGAGTGAAGAGGATCTGTAAGTTTGAGTAGAAGCTCGTACCATGATCTGAATCTCTCTCTTGCAGACTTGTAGGTCGTGCTCGTTGTTCACGTACATCCTCTTGAGAGCACAGCGGACACCCTGATGGGTTCGGACCAGAAACACGATGGCAAACCCACCTGGAGGAAAGAGAACAAAAGGAGCTTAGCTTCTAACGTTACTCACACCAAGCCAATGTTAAAATGTCATGGATATAAAACCAGTCGCTGCTCGAAGTGTAAATACTGAAAGCTCAAAAGTAAATATA
>JAJAGP010000977.1:99027-253859 GCA_025084515.1 Ancistrus triradiatus
CCACAAAGGCATGACGGACTGGCAGCCTGCCCAGGGTGTAGCTCTGCTTGTCCATAGACAATCCAGATATCCATCCAAAATATAAATACAAACACAGAAAACTATTTATTTTTTAACATATGACTGTTTAAGATTGCATTTTTTAAACTGCTATCAAACACTTTGTGAAGACTCAAACGCAGTATATACTTGAGAAAATGAAGAATTTGATTAATTAAAATTTGAAGTTTATTGGCTGGTTGCAAAGTAGAAATCCAATTACTGCATGAGTCATGGATTGCGTTTACATGCACTTAATGCGATAACTGCAGAAAATCAGATTGTGTCAGTAATCCGATCAACAAGTTTACATGAACTTGAGTACTGAGGTAATGGGTTTACGTGACTCGGGTAATAATTGGATTTCATGCAAGCAGCCAATCATCTCACAGAAATGTGTGACGTAAACTTTGAACTTTAATAATACATAATTAAATTATGCATTTTCTTGTGTATATTCTGCATTTCAGAGTCTCCACAAAGTGTTTGATAGCCGTGTGGCTGCCTTTAATTCCGTGGCCTGTTTAATTCCAGGGTTGCCAGATCCAGTGAGAAAAATCATCAAGAAACCGCTAAAAATCAATGGAAAGAGAGGACAAACAAAACCAAGTGTTTAGAAATCCATGGACCTGGCAACCATGGGGGAATGCTTGTACACATGCGCAGTCTGAAGAGACAGACAGACAGACAGACACAGACAAAAAGAGAGACACATGGATGGACGGACAGAGACAGACAAACACTCACAGACAGACAATTTGTTTGTTAGATTATGGATAGAGAGAAAAAAAATATATCATACAGGTTGGCAACCAAAGAAAGCATTCTCTCACTCGACACACAGACAATTTGCTTGCTAGAGTATGGATGAGAGAAAAATGGGAAAGAAAACCACTAATTCCGTGGCCTGTTTAAATCCGGGGTTGCCAGATCCAGTGAGAAAAACAAACAAAAAAACAAACGCTAAAAATCAATGGAGAGAGAGGCCAAATAAAACCAAGTGTTTAGAAATCCGTGGACCTGGCAACCATGGGGAACGCTTATACACGTGCAGTCTGAAAACACAGATTCTAATAGGGTTACTGGTATACATGCTGTGAGTAATTCAATTACTGGTGTAAAATCCAGGTTTCCCCATTACGTAATTACTCAAGCGCATGTAAACTTGTTGATACTGACAAACATCAGTAGTTTCTGCAGTTATCAGATTATTAAGTGGATGCAAACACACTCTGATTAAAGGATCTACAAGTACAGGGGAGCCACATGGTCAAGTAACAAAAGATTGCTGTCAAATTTGACCGTCCTAGTGTTCAATATTCCATCAGGTGCTTGAGGTTCAAGGTTTGTTCTTTAGTTTTGTGCTGAAGCTCAAGCTTTATGGTCCTGGAGCTTCTGTCCATCATAAACACAACAGCAATAAACAGCATATCGCTCATTCATAGGCTGCACACACACGGGCAAACATTCATTCACAAGACTCAGACACACTCACGCATACATTTCTCAACAATGAATCACTTCAGTTAGGGTTATAAATGTGACCTCACTGTCCTTATTATAGCACTGCTGCTTACTGTGTGCGTTTGTAGCTCTAGGGGAGACTGGAAGATGGTAACCTCAATTCAAAGAGACACAACTGCCAGAACAAGAGGCAACAGTTTTGTTCGTCATGTCATGACACTGCTTGTGTGTGTGTGTGTGTGTTTGTGAGAAGGAGGACAAGTGAAGTAAGAAGTCCATCATTTCTTTATTCAGATTCCGTGACTTGTTAGCTACATTAGCCTCGCAGTCAGAGTGCTAAGATGTCAGAAAACAAACATGCCTCGGCCGATTAAACACATTTAACGTAAGCGGAGAATTGTCTTTAGTTCAAGGTGTTGCTATGGAGTCTATACACTGTGTGAATACACACTATTTTTGTGAGTCGTTCCTGCTGACTGTATCCTGGTTGCTAAATAACCTGTACACTTTAACCTGAACCTTAGTAACTGAAAGCAAACCCTTTTGCTCTTTGTTTTTCTTCAAATAAAGGATTCCAATTTCATTGAAAAGCAGCCACACAACACGTTCCACCATTTATGGCCATCTTGCATACACACCCACACACACCCCTTTGTGTCTCTAGCCTTATCAGTACTTTCCATTGACATAATGACAACTGGATCGAACTAATATGTTACACCCACGCTTACACTTAACCTCAGCAAACAAAGGCAAATCGTTTGGCTCTTTTTATTTGTTTTATACACACGGACACAGACTGCTCGCTACAGTATGGCTAAGAGATAAGTAAGTATCAGAAAGTCAAGTGTGGGATGCATTCTCTCAGTGGATAAACACACAGACCATCACACTTACTGCTTACTAGGGTAGAGAGAAGAGAAATCATCATATGGGAAAGAACCACTGAATGCATTCTCTCACTTGATCCACACAGACAGTGAGACGGACAGAGAACGACATACAGAGAAACAGACAGAAAGAGACACTGACAAAAAGACAAAAAAAAAAAAAAAAGACAGGCAGACAAAGACAGAGACAGACAGGGACACAGACAGACAGAGAGGAACCGACAGAAAGACATACACAGAGAAACAGACTCAGACAAACAAACAGAAACACTGACAGAAAAGAGAGAGACAAAGACAGAGAGAAACAGACAGAAAGAGACACCGACAAAAAAAAAAAAAAAAAAGACAGGCAGACAAAGATAGAGACAGACAGGGACACAGACAGAGAGAGGCACAGACAGAAAAACATACACAGAGAAACAGACAGAAAGAGACGGACAGAAAAGAGACAGGGAGACAAAGACAGACAGAGAAACAGACAGGGTCACAGACAGAAAGACATACACAGAGAAACAGACACAGAAAGACAGGGAGACAGACAGTGGAAAAAAGAGACAGGCAAAGATAGAGACAAAGACAGAGACCCACACAGAAAAACAGACAGAGAGAGGCACAGGCAGAAAGACAGACATACACAAAGAAACACCGACAGAAAAAAGACAGAGAGACACAGACAGACAGACATACACAGAAACAGACAAAGACAGGGACACTGAGACAAAGGCACACAGACAGAGAAAAAAAAGACAGACAGAAACAGACACAGAGGCACAGACAGAAAGAAAGACAAAGACAGACAGGGAAACAGACAGACAGAGAGGCACAGACAGAAAGACATACACCTAGAAACAGACACAGACAAACAGACAGAGACACTGACAGAAGAGAGAGAGAGACAAAGACAGATAGAGAAACAGACAGGGTCACAGAGAGGAACAGACACAGAAAGACGGAGACAGACAGAGGAAAAAAAAAAAGACAAAGATGAGACAAAGACAGAGACCCACACAGAGAAACAGACAGACAGAGAGGCACAGGTAGAAAGACAGACATACACAGAGAAACAGACAAAGACAGGGACACAGAGACTGAGGCACACAGACAGAGGAAAAAAGAGACAGAAACAGACAGACAGAGGCACAGACAGAAAGAAAGACAAAGACAGACAGACAAAGACAAGTCAGACAGATACATAGAGAAACAGAAAAACAGACAAAGACACAAAGAAAGAGACAGACACACACGGACAGACGTCAGAGAGACACAGACTGGCACACAATCAGACAGAGACACTCACAGACAGAAAGACATACACCTAGAAACAGACACAGACAAACAGACAGAGACATTGACAGAAGAGAGAGAGACAAAGACAGACAGAGAAACAGACAGGGTCACAGAGGAACAGACAGAAAGACATACACAGAGAAACAGAGACAGACAGACGGAGACAGACAGAGGGGAAAAAGAGACAGACAGACAAAGATGGAGACAAAGATAGAGACCCACACAGAGAAACAGACAGACAGCAAGAGAGGTACAGGCAGAAAGACAGACATACACAGAGAAACAGACAAAGAGACACCGACAGAAAAAAGACAGAGACAAAGACAGACAGAGAAACAGACAGGGTCACAGACAGAAAGACATACACAGAGAAACAGACACAGAAAGACAGGGAGACAAAGACAGAGACCCACACAGAGAAACAGACAGACAGAGGGGCACAGGCAGAAAGACAGACATACACAAAGAAACACACAAAGAGACATCGACAGAAAAAAGCCAGGGAGACACAGACAGAAAGACATACACAGAAACAGACAAAGACAGGGACACTGAGACAGAGGCACACAGACAGAGAAAAAAAGAGACAGAAACAGACAGAAAGAAAGACAAAGAAAGACAGAGAAACAGACACTGACAAAAAAAAGACAGGCAGACAAAGACAGAGAGACAGACAGGGACACAGACAGAAAGACATACACAGAGAAACAGACACAGAAAGACAGGGAGACAGACAGTGGAAAAAAGACACAGGCAAAGATGGAGACAAAGACAGAGACAAAGACAGAGAAACAGACAGACAGAGAGGCACAGGCAGAAAGACAGACATACACAAAGAAACAGACAAGCGACAAAAAAAAAAAAAAAAAAAAAAAGACAGGCAGAACAAACACCAGAGAGAACAGAACAGAGGCCACAGACAGAAATACATAAACCTAGAAACAGACACGACCAAACAGCAGACACTGGACAGAAGAGAGAGAGAGAGACAAAGACAGACCAGAAGAAACAGACAGAGAAAACAGACAGAGAAAGACGGAGACAGACAGGGGGGGAAAAAAGTAGGACAGCCCAAGATGGAGACAAAGACCAGAAGACCACACACGAGCAACAGAAGACAGCAAGAGAGGCACAGGCAGAAGAAAGACAGACATACACAAAGAAAACAGACAAGAGAACACCGACAGAAAAAAGACAGGGAGACAAAGACAGACAGAGAAACAGCCAGGGTCACAGACAGAAAGACAGACACAGAGAACAGACACAGGGAGACAGGACAGGTGGGGGAAAAAAAACAAAAAAAAAAAAAAAGAGAAGACAGGCAAAGATGGAGACAAAGACAGAAACCCCCACAGAGAAACCAGGACAGACAGAGAGGCACAGGCAGAAAGACAGCCATACACAAAGAAACAGGACAAAGAGACACGGACAGAAAAAAAGACAGGGGGAGGAGGAAACAGACAGACAAAGACAAGTCCGACAGATAATAGAAAACAGAAAAAACAGACAAAGACACAAAGAAAGAGGACAGACAACACGGACAGACGTCAGAAGACACGGGACTGGCACACAGGACAGACGGTACGAATTGTTTGGACAGACTATAGATAAGAGGGAAAAGACAAAAATGGGTTGGCAACCAAGAAGCACCCTTCACTCGATTACACACAGGGACGATTTTGCCTAGCTAGAGAGCGGACAAGAGAAAGAAATGGAAAGGACAACCAGTGGTGAAACGCCTTTCTGTATCGAACAGACACAGTCAGTGTGGACTCAAGGCTGCTCATGATGCAGCTAAACTTGAACTGACTGTTCAGCTGGAGAGGAAACATCACTTCCTTTCACTCTTACTCACTGTTCATATACATCATACACAACTCACAGAACCTGTCCTGTCTCACTGACACGGCCTTTTATAACAAACTCTGCCCATCAGACAGCGCTGTAACTCGAGACCCCAACACTGACCGAGGAACACTGGGTAATTGTCCTTTCAATGCACATTCTCCGGGTACCTTTCTTAATTAATACAACCATAAATAAGCATATCTACTTCAACGTTAATATATTTAACTATACAAACGAAGCTCAGAGCATATAATAAGACACACAGATAAATCAAACCGAGGAAGCCCTTCTCATCTGGGCAGGATCTACACCGATCAGCCATAGCATTAAAACCAGTGAGAGGTAAAGTAAATAACACTGAGAGAGATGCTCTGGGCAATGTTCTGCTGGGAAATCATGGGTCCTGGCATTTTACGTAACACCTACCTAAAAATGCAGGCCAAGTACTTATTTCACCTTTAATTAAATAATGAAATTCTTCATTTCCTCAAGCATATAGAGTTTCAGAGTCTCCCCAAAAGTGTTTGGTATCTATTTCATGGGTGCTGCATTTAACTCCAGGGTTGCCAGAGCCAACTGAAACAAGCAACCAGGTCTATGGAAACAAGCCCAGATAACCACAGAAATCCAATGATGATGGAATTAAGTGCATGTAAACACTCTTTGGGTTCTTATTACTCACCATGTGGCCATGAGATTGGGGTGCAGTATTATTTCCTGGTGTAAAAGCAGGGGTTTGGCTTTAAAATAGGGTCCAGCCTATGGACTTGACACGAAAATGTAAGCATTTTAAGATTACAAGGAATTCAATCTTAAAGCTTAAAACTTCACTTCATTTTTTTTTTTTTAAAAACAACAACTGAAAAAAGTAAATGCCGCGGCAAGGCCCGCTCTCCCACGATGCTGTCAAGGATCAAGTGGCCGAGAAAGTGAGTTTGATAACCCTTATAAGGGTTTGAATGACTCCGGTGTGTTTTAAATGGGACCACAGCTGGAACGACTGGCTAGACCGTCCAATGAAAATGTTTAAACAACCCAGTATTGCATAAGCATAAAAAGAACTGTTAGTGTAGAGAAACTAATTTAAAGGGGTTTGCTCATATTTCAAAGTGGTTAGTGATAAATAAGCATGCAAGCTTCTCTATTGTGTTTCCGCATGATAAAGCACATCATTTTTCCAACTTGCCTCACAGACTGACTTGGGAATAGTTTTGGGGATTTATGAGGGGCATCATCCCCCAACAAACAATGAGTGAGTGAATGAAACATGCACCACAATGCGGCTCCGAGTTGTGAATGAAGCAGCCATTCAGTGGGACCGCGATAAATAAAGTAGAGACTAATATCAAGTATCACAATATGCCTACGACCACACGGGTTCCTTCTCGTTCAGAAAGACAACTGGCCTCATTAAAAACTGGCCGTTGTGCTACTTTGGGACAGTTTTTTGTAATAATTATGTTGCGACCTCCAGGTATGAGTAACGGGAGAGTGGTATGTTAGAGAGCTCTTAAAGCTACCGGGTACCTCTCTGGACATATGAACCAGAAAACTGAGGACTCTTGGATAATATTAAAGGATGAAGTAACCAATCTGTATTGTTAAAGTACTTAAGATATTTCAATACATGAGAGAATAATGCATGGCTTAATTCATGCAGTATGGGGAGACGGATCTATATCTCTGTAGCTTTCAAAACATTCATGAATATTTAAGACGGTGAATTATGAAACTCTTACCGGTTGCACATCATGCCTTTGTGTTCAAGTTTCTGATGACACATAAAGGACGTAGCGAATTAACTATCTTCTTTGAGAGCATGTTTCTTTTGAATTGGTTTCCCTTGTCAGTCGCCACATTTTTCGCATTACTTTTGCCATTTTTTGATGTACAAACAAGTTAAAAACACTTGATTTTGCAAATTCAGGACTTGGAGGATGGGTACAAAACAAAGAAACAAACAAACAAGCAATTAAACCAGAACTTCCAGAATGCATGCAGGAAGTGGAAACGTAGGAAAGTTAGGGTGCCCTGTAATTATCTTGTAAATTAACTACTTATTGGTTAAATTGGCACAAAAAAGTTAAGCAAGGCTTCATTATGTGTTTGTGATATTATATTGATGTATTGTGTCCAAGTGAAGGCTGAGTATTGGTGGAAAAAAACAATACCAGACACTTCTAGGGTAAATATTTAAAGTCCCAGAAGTTGAATCAGTTCATCTGGACATAAGGTTTTGTGGGAGATACGTTTCATCACTCATCTAAGTGACTTCTTCAGTCTCAGCTAGTTGGAAAACTTCGCCATCTTATATACAGCACCTTTGCATAATGACTGATAACAGCACCCTTACATAAGGGGACCGCTGGTCAGTTTAATATGCAGATAGCCATAGCCGTTAACGACAATGGCCATGTGTGCCATTCATACAGGATTGGGGAAGGGCTGCGATGGCTCCGTTGTAAGATGGTGTGAGGTGTACTCTGAGGCCCCCTCCTCAGTTCAGGGATGGACGTTCCCGTTTTATAAAAATGGCTTCTTCTACTCTACGTTCAAACCAGCATTCCTCCCCATCAAAGATCTGCACGTCTTCATCCTTGAAAGAGTGGCCACTGGCCTGTAGGTGGGTGTAAACCGCACAGTCCTGACATGATGAGGTGGCTCTCCTATGTTGTGCCATCTGTTTCGCCAGTGGCTCTTTGGTTTCCCCGATGTACAATTCCTAGCAATAACCCGGCACTTAACAGCGTACACTACATTACTCTGTTTGTGCTGGGGGACCCGATCCTTGGGGTGGACCAGCTTCAGGCGTAGCGTGTTTTGGGGTTTGTAAGCCACTGAGACGCGGTGTTTGGCAAATATGCGTCTCAATTGTTCCAATGTTCCTGTCATTACTGAGTAGGCGTCAAGATGTTAAAGATTTAAAGGTTTCAACCTTAAAGGTTTAAAAAAAACATGCTAAACAGTATGATTAGAGATGCACCAGAATTTTGCCGACCATGTTTATGCCAAATTGCGTTTCTGTTTTTTGGGCTAACTATCAAAATTGGACTGAAGAAGATCTTCTCGGAGGAACATCGTAACACATTTTTTGACGAGATTTGATGAGGAACAGATCAAATGTAGACAGGAGCCAATATGAGGACTGACAAGAGAAAATGTCAGCACTTCTGTGAAAGATCTGTGGTTTAGCATTTAGCAGGTGGCAACCTAAATTAGTTGATTAAAACAGCCAAGAGTCAAAGTATTAATGTGTGACATTTATAAAAAGTACACTGACATATTTAACACCTAAGACACAGAACAAAAGGTGCAATGGAATTTAATTTTAGACATACGTAGATACAAACTACTTTAAAATAAAAAAAAAAACGCATTTCAATCACCACAAATTAACTTTTATAATGTATGTTTTATGTTTAAACGATTGTGGGTTTGTGTTTTTTTTAAGTAAGGAGGACTCAAACTCCATATATTAAAGTTACTTGTGACATGTACAATGAGCAAAGTTGTATAATTTCCTCATCCGGCCTGGACAAAAAAGAATATAAAATTTTTATATTCCTATACTTTGCTGAACAAAATGTTTATGCATGCCTAATCTGAAGGAATAAAGCAAAAAGAGCAAAAAAAAAGGTTCATAAGTTTGTGCTCATGGATGTCGGTGTGTGTTCCTCGATTTCAAATCAGGAACACCGGTGCTCCTTGGGGGAAAAGATCTTACCATAAATCCCCGAAATTCATTTTAAATAGAAACAAAAATGAGAAAAGGGTCCTTCCTGTATCCTGTGTGATAAATAGAGTGGGATGATACCACACACTGCACCAGACATGCTGCATGGTTTCTAGTAAGACTATAAATAGTCAGCAGTGTTGGTGTCATAAGGGAGTCGAAGGGGGTAGAAGGGAGCATGTGGGCGTGTCTGTGTAAAATGATGAGCTACAGAAATACCAGCTGGCCCCATAAAAACAAAGCTGCCCGGAGCTCCTCCTGCCTTCTGGACACCAGACGAGTCTCACCCACTGACTCGCGTTTTATTTAAAGACCATTACATCTTCCGTCCGTTGACCTTCTCCTCTACCAACTCACCTAAAAAAACATCGCAAAATGGATCCACAGTGGCCATCTGCTACCAACCCTACAGTTTTATCGATTCATAAATACGTTAATGCGTGAGGAAAAAGTTGTGACGGCATGGAAATGGCTAATTTTAAAAAATAGGTGTTACAGGACTTAAATTTCACTTTATGTTCTTTATTGAACTTTATGTTCTGGTCAATTTTATTTCATTTGTTAATAAACATCTGCATTTCAGGCCTGCAACACATTCCAAAAAAAGTAGGGACGGACAAGTAAGGTCTAGTATTGAGGTAAAAACTAAATAATGATGCGAGTTCAAATAGGTGATTATAATCATGATTTGGTATAAAAACAGCATCAACAAAGGGTTGAGTCTTTGAGGAGCAAAGATGGGCAGAAGATCTCCAGTTTATCAACAAATGCATGAGATGATTAATGAAATGTTTAAAAACAATGTTCCTCAAAGAAAGACTGGAAAGAATTGACCTATTTCTCCCTCTCCAGTGCATAATATCATTTAACAATTCAAGGATTCTGGAAGAATTTCAGTGCATAAAGGGTAAGGGCACAAGCCTAAACTGAAGAGGGGTGATCTCCGATCCCTCAGACGGCACTGCATCAAGAACCGTCATTCATCAATAGCTGATAGAACCACATGGGCAAGGGATTACCTTATCAAACCTTTATCAAGCTCTACAATGCAGTTACATTCACAAATGCCACTTAAAACGTTACTGTGCAAACAGGAAGCCTCATATTAACCATGTCCAGAAGTGGCATCGACTTCTCTGGGCAAGGAGGCATCTGGTATGGACCTTCACACAGTGGAAACGTGTATTGTGCTCAGACTACTCAAGATTTCAGATCATTTTTTAAAGAAATGGACACCGTGTGCTCTGGACCAAAGATGAAGAGGACCATCCAGACTGTTATCAGTCCACAAGCCAGGCTCTGTCATGGTATGGGGTCGGGTCAGGGCCCTCAGTAAAGGTCATTTCCACTTCTGTGATGCAGCATTAATGCAGAAAAGTACACCGATTTTAGAGCAACATAAGCTGCCTTCAAGACGACATCTTTTCCAGGGACGTCCATGCATTTCTCAACAAGACAATGCAAAACAAGCCAAATCAGAAAAAGTTAGAACTGAAATATGCAAATCCCTTCCAATCTTTCTTTGAGGAACGTTGTTTAAAACATTTTAACAATTTTCTTACACATTTGTTGACAATCTGGAGATCCTCTGCCCATCTACTCCTCAAAAGACTCTTTCATGGATACTGCTTTTGTACCAAATCATGATTACAATCACCTGTTTGAAATCACATTAGTATTTAGATTTTACCTCATTACTAGACTTAAATTGCATCCATCCCAACTGTTTTTGAGTGACTGATACTTACCATATTTCCCATTTTACTAATAAGCCTCACACTACTTGACCTTCCCCAAATGGATCCCTGAAAAAAATCTGCAGGTACAGCGCAATGCGATCATGTCAACGTGGAGCCGAATCTCAACGGAATGTTTCCACCATCTTATGGAATGCTTTCCCTGAAGAACTGAGGCGGTTTTGAGAGGAAAAGTGAGGCCCACTGCACTGCAGGAAACGTCAGTATTAGTGTAGCGTCCCTAATAAAAGTGTTCAGTCAGTGAACGTTTACTCCAAGCTCACTTAGAATCACTTAGTCCCTGGTTGATACAGACTGTTGACATTTCCAAGGTGTACCCTCAGCAGGATAAAGCCTTCAGTCATGGGGGTTTTGAGACAAGAATTTGCTTTTCTGATGGTCCACAGAAATTGTAATTAAATCTCATTAGTCTTGGGTCGAAAATCAACAACAATCATCGTGGATATTTCAACAAGCAATATGGATGGATTTTAGCTTTTATTTTTACTGCGATGTTCACTTTAGGACTTTTTCAGCAGCAGAGATAAAAAAAATTTTTAAACAATTTTTGAAGTATTTATTTACTAATTTATTTACATGAATTTGTACAAATGTCATTTACCTGCAAAGATTGCAGTCTGGCTTTGAGCACTTAATTTTACAGGGTTTTTTTTGTTAGTTTTTTTAAGACCCTAAGGTTCTTTCATAGGGAAACTCCCAGAGGTGATTTGTTTTCATTTTCACCCTCTACTTGCATAAACAAACTGATATAAAGGCAGTGGTGGAAAGTACACAAACCATGTACTGGAGTTAAAGTAGAGATACCCAAGGTAAAATATTACTCCAGTAAAAGTAGGAGTCTCCTTTTAGAGCTCCACTTGAGTATTTGCCTTCAAATGTACCCAAGTACTAAAAGTACCAGGATTAATGGCTCTAATATCGTTTTTGTAGCAATATTCTTTGCTTAATCAACTAATGGGACAGTGGTAGCCTAGCGGGTAAGGTACAGGACTATGGACCAGAAGGTCCAGGGTTCAAATCCCACCTGTGCCAAGCTCCCACTGTTGGGTCCTTGAGCAAGGCCCTTAACCCCAAATTGCTTGGATTGTACCAATTGTAAGTCGCTCTGGATAAGAGCGTCTGCTAAATGCTGTAAATGTAAAATTAAGACTAGTGTCCCTCTTGGTCCACCAGTCTTAACATCATTTCATTAATTAGTCCAACAGGGTGCGCTATAACCGGATTACTGTGCTTGCTGCTCGCTTTTTTAAATACATTTTTATTCACACGTAAACCAACAGAATCAGATTTCGCATAATGTAGTGGACTAAAAAGTAAGTACTTTGAAATGTAGTGGAGTTAAAGTCACCCATAATGAAAATACTATGGAAATAAATGGAAACTCGACTCGACCAATCAAGCACTGGCATACATGGACATGGGGAGTGTAGCACGTTCCTCCGTTCTCGGTTATTATTGTCAGTCAGTGGCCACGAGCCGTATGGAGGCACCCGCTGTCATGGAGATCAAAACGGGGAACAAACAAAAGGGGGGGTCCTCTTTTCAAATCCCAGTAAATGGTATAGAAAATATTCTTTGTAGCAACGATGCATACATTTAGATAGGGATTTCTTTAACGATAGTAGATACTCTTCACCCCCAACACCACAGCAACATGACAGGGCATTCCTTTGCTTAGAGACACCTGCTAGTAATCATGTTCTGTCAGGGGTATAACAGCGTTGAGTCTTACATCACCCAAGCGGTGCTCACTCACAGCTCACATGGCTAGATGACTCACCCATTCGTTACAAGACAGTCAGCAGTGCAGCCTGAAATAGTGTCCTTTTATCTCAGAGTTCAGTGTAATCATTAGTCATCGTTACCAGGCTAAAGCCAAGGTGCACATGAGAAACGTTTCAGTATTTAAGCCAAAGCAGGAAGGCATATGGCATAGGCGACTCAGCAAGTCCAAATCCAGGCTGTAACTGCTGGACATTCATCAAGGTACCTCAACTGGAAGTCGCTCCAAGTAACTGCTGTTAATGTAAATATAGAGACAGCATAAAGAGAAAAGATGCACATCCGGCTAGACATGAACTCTTAAGAGCCTAGTTTTGCTGTCTGGTCCAAACAAGAGGAGGACGAGTTCACCGTTTGAGCCTGGTTCCTCTCAAGGTTCTTCCTTATCACATCTGGCTGCTTCTGTGGCAAAGTTTACTGTTGAAGCTCTGCTTTTAGATAACTAAATTTGACTCAGACTTGCTTTTAAGTCAAAGAAAGGGCTGCAAATCACCCTTAAAGCCTGGCTCTTGTGGCGTAGACAGAAAATCGGGATTAGTGTGACGGACTCTGAATTCATGACACAACCCTCACTGCCTCCTGACGTCAAACAGCGGGTTCAAGTCAGCCTGCTTTTTATGCCAGTCATCATTCATAGGCATAGATGTGTGACCAGGATTCATAGGGGTGGGCGATGTGAGATAAAATTAATATCACGATATTTTCCACCATCAATGTGATAACGATATAATACCATGATATACCATTAATCATGATCCACCAGGTCACCACCTGGATTTAACTAAGCAAATAGTGAAATAGAAAAAAAAAAAAAAAGTCTCCCATCAGATAATTACTGCATTGGGGATTATGTCCAAAGATGCATCCTGTGGTCATGGGAAAGATGTTCATCTGTTTCAGAAGGGTCAGATTGGGAAAGAGTGGTTCAGGGAGCATGAGCCATCATTATCACACATGGATTGGCCACCACAGAGTTCAGAGCTGAACCCCATTGAGATGTGCTGGAGGAGACTTGGTGCAGTGAAACAAATCATCAATACAAGATCTTGGGGAAAAATGAATGCAACTGGACAGAAATAAATGTTGTGACACTGCAGAAGCTTGTGGACACGATGCCAGAGCGAATGTGTGCCGTAATCAAAGCTAAAGGCGGTCAGTCCAAATGTTAGAGCGTGTGACCTTTTTTGGGCAGGCAGTGAATTATGAATAACGTCTAGATACCATTGAAAAGCAGTCATAACTAATATTAACTTGTAAAGTCATAACATGAGTGAATACGTTCATTAGAAAAAAATCTTGCTTTTCCGTCTGTTTGCCAGTGGCATGTGTTTATATGCATTTTGTCTCGCGTCCATGGTGGGGCTGTTTTTGGTTATCACAGTGTCATGGAATAGCATCATACCAGTATTCACTTTAATAACAGCAGACCTCTCAGCCCTGTTTTATTGCAGCAATAAATGCCATTTAAGTCCTGCTGCCCAGGATGTTCTTAACTGTAGTACTGGGCAGCAACACCAGACCAAATCACTAAACATTTGGCATTCTGATTATCCTAATCTTATAAGATAAGATAATCCTTTATTAGTCCCACAATGGGGAAAATCTACAGCTCACAGCAGAAAAGAGATGAGTGCACATAGTAAAAGAGTGTAAAGAAAAATAAAAATAAAAAAAGAATTCCACTACTGTACATATATGTACACACAGGATAGAAAAATAAAAATACATATCAGTATATACACAGATATATAGTTTGAATGTATATCTACACATATACTCCAATGTGCATTTATATACCTAGATATGCATACCTATACATACACACACACACATCTTTATCTACAACAAGAGGCTGCTATTGGTGGGTTGCACTTTGTATGAACACTCAATGGAAGAATATGCAGGGATTCTGACTGGCCACCAAAATCACAAACACCGATCCCACTCTAAAAACTGATTATTCGTGGTAGCAGGTAAAACAGCCAAATAAGAACCAACAAACTCTATCTGAAACACATCCAGTTATCAGGCAAGTGGAAAACACATGACACTAAGGCAAAGGGCTCAATAGTCTAGTATTTGTTACTTAAATTCACAGAACAATCTCCAAAGTAATAAAAGGAAACTACTCAATAAATGTTTCAGTAGCATTTGCAGAGGGTTCAGTATCCTCACAAAGCTTTCTTTTGCACCTCGCGTTGGATTCACAACACCCAGAGGGCAGAAACTACGCTTGCTGCATCCTGACCTCAATGCTGAAGAGCCAGTCAAGTCAGTCCGCCTCCGAGCTCCCTCATTCACACCCAGATAGTCTGGAGCATGTCCAATAGCGCAGATTAGCATTTTCTTCTAACCATTCACCAACCGATGTCTCAGCTGATCATCAAATCCTGTTTAGTGCAGGGGAAATCTTTCTAAATCATATCACTTGCCTTTGCGGTCCTGATATCGCAAACCTATGCAAATGTTTAAACTCCCCAAGGCATTTTGGAAAATCTAACCAGATCTGTCTCTCCATTTGGATGACTCATGCGGCCCAACCAACGTACACCATTGGTAAGATCTACTTTAACTGCGACATGGGTTTCTGTCTACTGCAAGAAATTTCACAGTTTGTTAAATTTACTACAGGGTGTCAAAGAAAAACACAGCACTCCTGGAAAAACTGCCTGCATTTAGCACAGGTCTTTTCTACCATGGCTTGTTGTGACATCCTACAATTGGAAATTGTTTTTCAACCTTGTAGAAAGGAGAAGATCTTTTAAATATTTCACCAACTGCTTCAAGCTAAACCTAAAACTGCAAAGCTTGCCATGAAGTTGAGTTAAAATGGTTTGCTCTAGCACCCGGTCAACCCTTCAAAGAGCACTTAAGACGACTTTTTTTTTTTTTTTTGAAAAAATATACAATGTCTACACCTATCTAGGACCATAAATGCTCTTTCGAATAAACCCACTCACTTCTGTACAGTACAGTCCATCAAAGGACAAAACAATCCCTCTTTGCACACACATCCTGCACACGGAAACATACTTTACACTTAACGTAAATGCTCAGCTCACAGAGAAAGAGCATCTAGAACTCCACACCATTTGCTAGGTCAAAATTTCAAGAGAAAAATGTTGGTTTAATGGCATAGTATGGCAAAGCACAGAAATACAGCACCCATGTTGACTTGGCGATAGCTAGCGATCCTGCTAAATTATAAGCACCAAAGAACCTTTTGGAAACTTTAATTGGAGCAGAAATTGGTGGGAAATACTGGTTTTATGGATTAATATGGGGGGAAACAAAACCATCTAATGTTGATGAGTACACCTTCAGTTATTCAATCCAATGAACTTCCAATGAGCGAGTCCCTCAGAAAGAGCATTCAAGGCCACATGACATTTTAGTAACTCTTGCTGGACCAATATTTGGTGGGAAAACATCGGTTTAACAAAGTAACACACACACAAAAAAACAGAACTAGGGAAGCAATGTTGAGGAGCTCACCTTCAGCTACTGAACCTTTTTTGGAGGAAAATCTGATTATAAAACTTTGTTATGGACTATTAAGGGGACAAAACAGGGAAACAATGTTGGGCTCAGCTTTAAACCTGATGAAATGTCAATGTCAGAACCCTTTGGACAACTTAAAAAAAAAAAACAACAACAACGTTGCAGCAGAATGTGGTTTGAAAATATTGGTTTAATGGTGTAGTATGCTGTGAAAACAGAACTAAGGTACTAATGCTGACAAGTTCAACTTCAGCCAACTTCATACCAACAAACGAGACCCTCAGAAAGTTAATTATAACAAAAAAACCTTTCAGTAACAGTTGATGGAACAAAATTGGGTGGGAAAACATTGGTTTAAAGAACCAGTATGGGAAAAATAATTAGGTTATCGACGTTGACAAGTTCACTTTCAGCTACTAAACTGAACAGAGTGAACCATGTAAAAAAGGACAGAGTTATAGAACCCTTTGGAAAACCAAACAACCTTTCAGTTGCTGTTGGGAAGCAATTTGATTGCCAAAATTGCTAAAAACTTTTGGGTTCAACTTTAGCTATCAATCCTAATGAAATGCCAATGATTGAACCCTTTGGAGGACCACAGAAGTGGAACAAAACTAGGTGATAAAACATTGGTTTATGCACTAGTATGGTGGTACACAGAACTAGGGTAATAACACTCAAATGTACCAAGGAAACCAATGCTGTTGAAACCAATGAAATGTCAGTGAGCGAGCCCCTCAGAAAGAGCATGCAAAGCCAAATAACCTAAATAATATTATCTGTTGAAATGACAGAGTGAGCCCTTTGGTGCACCAAAAAAATATATTCATAACCTTTGTTTAAAGATTCAACACCAAAATTTGTGGTGAAAATCTTGGTTTTCAACACTGTTCTTAAACTAACTCATGAAATTAATCAGTACCCGATGAATACCAACTTGCGACCACTTCAGAAAGGCCATTCAGTAACGGTGGGAATAAGTCACATGTACACGCCTCAAGCAAGTCCCAAGTTACTGTGGTAATACTCAAGTAACTCAAGTCCCCACTACAAGTCAAGCAAGTCTCAAGTCAAATCATGCAGAATTATGATGCTCCAACTCCAGATTCCACAATTTAATCAGCCAAAAGACAGTGGTCATAACTGAAATTTCAATTGAAACCAAATCTAACATCTTAAACTTAACGTTATTTTTCTTACTCATCATTTACCAAGTCATGTACCTTTGTGCGTTTTGTAGCGATGGATGAAGTTGGTTGTTGTGGTGGTCGTGTCACTGATTTTTTCTCTCTTTTTTACAAATTTCATCAATTTATAATCCAAACGTCACTATTTTTGAAATAGCCACTTCCATGTTACCAGCTTCTTCGTACATTTGCTAGTTTCCCATTCTGATAGCTTGCCACATTTGTGCGCATTGAATTCTGATTATTAATAAAAAAATAAAGTCATGTCCAGTCATCGGTCTCAATTCTAAGGCAAGTCTCAAGTCATGAACACCGAAGTCAAGTCGAGTCTTTTATAGGTGTTAGTCAAGCAAGTCTAAGTACTTAAGTACTTGTGACTAGAGTCTGACTCGAGTCCCTCATTCAGACATGCAGAATAATTTGGAGCACCAATAACTTTTTGGTAACAATCGCTGGAGAAGCATTTGGCTTGAACACTCACATGTTTTTAAAATAATACTAAATAATAAAAGTACCACTGAAGCCTAGCTATTAAACGTAATGTCAATGACTGAACTATTTAAAGCAACAATGAACCTTTAGGAACGTTTAGGTACAAAAAAAGCCAGAACTCACCTTCAGCCACGGTTTCCTCCACGGT
Source organism: Ancistrus triradiatus (assembly GCA_025084515.1). Taxonomy (NCBI): domain Eukaryota; kingdom Metazoa; phylum Chordata; class Actinopteri; order Siluriformes; family Loricariidae; genus Ancistrus; species Ancistrus triradiatus. Next base: position 117,156 of record JAJAGP010000977.1, read on the forward strand.
CACCTGGTAGCGGCCGATGGTGAAAACCCGGCCGATGAAGGCGCCTCCTCCTCCGGATCCTGAGCCACCACCGGCCCCGACGCCTCCTGAACCGGGCCCGGAACTCACCGTTTCTCGGCGGCTATCAAAGAACTTCTTCATTTTGTCTTTTGTGGTATTTGACGAGCCACAATGTCGCAGGTTTAGAACATGAATTGCAGTCTGGAGTCAGACTCGAGGTTTCTGCAGTGTAACTTAATAGCAAGCTTTAATACAATCTTAGACAGCAATGGGAAGAAAAACTGACCTGACTGGGTCATGCAGCAAAACAAGACTACAGCCTATATGTTTATACAGAGCACCAGAGTAACATGGTGATGGAAATAGACCAAATTCATTCAATATAATTGCGTTAACAAGCAATGTTTCTATGCCTGGTTCTACAATGTTACTCTACGTGGTGAGTCACGGGCAAAAACAGCTGTTTCATAGCTTGTAGGTAAACAGAATAACCTAAAAAGACAGCAGACGTCCAGCCAGTGTTACCCGCATCTGTTAGTACCAGGAAAGCCATACAAGCTCTCAAATAAATACAAAATAAAAAATAAAGCACCAAATGGTCTTCATGGAGGTCACAACCCAAACAAGCTGCTGTTCCCGTCTCACTATGCACTAATCTAACACCATTACACAACTTAACACCTATCGATCATCCATTAGCTACCAAACAACCACTGATCTTAATTATAACTCAAGCAGATTTCCACAATTTAGTATCTGTAGCTTCGTCTCACTTCGACTCAATCACGAATTACAGGAAATGCACCGAAAAAACCCCAAATGACTCGCTTCGATTTCCCTCATCCGGATCCATCAAAAGTTAAAACGCACACCGCATGACAAACGCTTACAAAACATCAACACAGCAATTTTAAAAATCCTCATTAATCCGAGCACAGACGTGGGATTACTAACGTCCACCTGAACGCACAGCCGTCTGGGAAATGCAGTTCACGCTGCGGTTTGACGTCAGCGCCAAACGTAGATCGTGCTCGTGAAACGTCATTTGTGAGAATGGCATATTCTTACTGGACTATATACTGCAAATATATTATGTACCATATGGGCAAAGGTATTCTCATTGCCACAGATGTAAAAAAAATTGTTTCTAGCCATGCAGTCTGCCTTGCTAAACATTTGTGAAAGAATGAGGCGTTCTAAAATTGCTCACTGAATTCGTGTGCTGTGATGAGATGCCACCATTGCAACGTCATTTCATGGCATTTCTTCCCTCCTAGATATTCCAGGATCAGCCATGAGGGATATTATAGTAAAGGGGAAGAGATTAGGAACTACAGTGCCTCAGCCACGAAGCAACTGCAGTTCCAAACCTCTCCTTAACATCAGCACACAGAAATGTGCACCAGGAGCTTAATGGCATAGGTCTTCCTGGCCGAGCAGCTGCATCTAAGCCTTCACCTAGTACAATGCCAGGCATTGGATGAGTGGTTGTAAAGCATGCCACCACCGGACTCTGGAAACATGTTCTGTGGAGTGACGAATCCTGCTTCTGTATTATACAGTCTGATGGACGAAATATGGGTTTGGCAAAATGCCAGGAGAACGTTACCTGCCTGACTGCATTGTGCCAACTATATAATTTGGTGGAAGAGGGATGCCTCCCAGCTCCTGAGAGCCCCAGTTTAATTCCCATCCTGGCCTGTGTGGAGTTTGCATGTTCTCCCCTTTGTGGGTTTCCTCTCGGTACTCCGGTCTCCTCACTAGGCTAAGACATGTGTAAGGACAGTTGGTGTCTCGAAAGTGTCCCTGTATGAGTATGCATAGGGATGCATTGTGCTCTGTGCTGCCGGTTACGACTCGGTTCTCCAAGGTCTTTGGTTGGACTAAGGAGGTATTAAGATGAATGAATGAATCACGTTCATAAAATGAAAACATAAAATGTATATTTATTGTTATAAATTTGGTGTTTATTTCATCTCGTGTGTGTGTGTGTGTGTGTGTGTGTGTGAGAGAGAGAGAGAGAGAGAGAGAGAGAGAGAGAGAGAGAGAGAGACCCAAATGTCCAAATGTTGTGCAAATGCTGCCACCTATTGGCATCCTGTGGAGTTGTTTGTAAGCGCTGCAGTTCGGATTCAGGCACTATCAAAACCCAAAAGTTTGTGTGCACATCATTAACAGCTGCTACATTCTCAGGTGTCTTAAGGTTTATTAAATTGACAGGATTAGAGATTAGTACAGTTTTCGCTAACATAGGTTCGGTGTCACAGGAGGGTTCTGAGACTATAACAGAAATGTCTAAGTCATTAACAGTGTTTCGTGTGTGTGTGTGTGTGTGTTAACGTATTTTAATTTTGAAAATCAGCAAATCTTTACACGAAGCCGCAGTCACGCTAGACATTCAAAGTTTGCGACGCTCTGTGAAACAGGTGGCAAAACAAGGAGTCGTCCATATTTTAGCATTTTTAGCATAACTTTGGCTAGTGCTATTGCAGTGAGAATAAGAAAACGACGAAGAGCAGTGCCTAGCTAATAACAAACCAGCTAACTCACCAATCATAAACAGTAATAAAAGACAAAAGCTGTATACCATTGATTCCAATCTCCTAACTGACTGTGTACCAGCTAGGCCACCTCACGTTCATGTGTTTTATTACTGGACAAAGCGCTGACATATTCTCTTAAAAGCCGATAATGCTAATGATTTTCTGGGTTGATTTAATGGCTCTGCAGAGCCTGATAATTGTTTATAACACTGGCAAGTCTTATATGGCAAAGACTGGTCAGTCTGTGCTGTGACAACAATCACGTAAGCTTTACACAAAGCTGACCTGTATGGCAGGGCAAGTAAGAAGCACTTCTGAAAAAGTGTAACACCGAGACCTGTTTGTGCTTGTGATGGAATATAGCAAAAGGGATTTTTGTTTATTTGTTTGTCTGTTTTGTCTTTGGATAGAAATCCAAGCACTCTTTTTGAAACCAAACACAGCACTCCACCCAAAATAGCAGCCCCCTGCTAGACAACTGAAGATGGGCAGGTGGTTCACCTACCAGCACAATAATGACCCTAAACACAACCTCAAAAAGCACTGCAATGGATTAAGGTTAAGAAAGTGAATGTCCTTGAGTGGCCAAGTCAGAGTTCTGAAGCAGTCGACATTTGACTGAAATTATCTAGGTGTCCAAAACTAGTTGAGACATATCCAAACAGAGTGATGGCCTGTTATTCACGTTTACATCTATTGCTTTAGGTTTGTCGAATTTTCCAGGTTTGGACGTTCTTTGCAAGTCCACTGGTATACTGGTTTCTTTCCACCTCATAAAATTGTCAGTGGGTGTTGGCTGATATATGTGAGTGAGTAAATGGGGTGGTGTGTGATACCCAGTTATGGGTTGGCACTCAGTACAGGGTGTATATCCAGTTGGTGCCCAGTGCCAGAGTTTCAAGGACAGTTTCCATATTCACCTCAGAAGATGAGTCTTATGTTTAACTAATACACATGAACTGCACAATTTCCCTAGAATATCCTTTATTAGACTGTATTGTCTAGTTGGACAGGCTCAAAGTCAGAGGTTGACAATTTAGACAACATCTCCAGAACTGTTCCACACTCCATAATACACATCTATAGGCTATATTTATAAGTTGATTGTACTCTAGCACAACAAACAGCTCTTTAATATAAAGGTAGATTTGAATCGGTTTCCTTGTGAATCATGTTTAGCCAGGTACGTGTTAAGCCACGCCCACAAAAGCACTAGTATTAACACATGAGAAACGAAAGCAAAAGCTCACCGTCTCTCATAGTGCAGTAAAATGGCTGAAGCCGTTCTGAACTGCTCGATCTGTTTGGATCTGCTGAAAGATCCAGTGACGATTCCCTGTGGACACAGTTACTGTCTGAGCTGTATTAAAAGCTTCTGGGATCTGCATGATAACAGTGGAGTATATAATTGTCCCCAATGCAGAGAAACATTCACCTCAAGGCCTGCTTTCTACAAGAACACCATTCTATCCGAACTAGCCGAGGAACTGAGGAAGAAAAGACTCCAAGCTGATTGTCCTGCCGCTGGACCTGGAGATGTGGACTGCGATGTCTGCACTGGGTCCAAACACAAAGCTGTCAAGTCATGTCTGGTTTGTTTGGCTTCATACTGTGAGAGTCATATTCAGAGTCACTATGAATCTCAGGCATTACGGAAACACAAACTGGTCGAGGCCACCACGAACCTCCAGGAGAAGATCTGCTCTCATCATAACAAGCTACTGGAGATTTTTTGCCAAACCGATCAGAAGTTCATTTGCTACTTATGCGTGATAGATGAACACAGCGGCCATAAGACGGTCTCAGTTGCAGCAGAAAGATCTGAGAAACAGGTAAACATGTCACGGTTAATGTGGTGGAGGGTAATTATTTACTAGTTTTACTTTTATTTTGAAAATGATAAGGATTATGTAAGAAGGAGATACCACAGAAACACACACAAAAACAAGTAAGCAAGCAAGCATCCAGTTTTACCCCCAATTACCCTGATCAGGGTCACAGAGGAGGGTCTGGAGCCTAGCCCTGAATGCACTGGGTACAGGTAGATATACTGTTTGGACAGGGTGGACGTCTATTGCGGGGTAAAAGCACCACCTGACCTTCAATTAGATTTACACAACTGTAGTTTTTTGTTGGCATGAAAAACTGCTTCTGGACTGACAATGACAAGTTTGTGCAGATTATTTTATTACTGAAATGATGGCTTCATAAGACCAATTCAGTCCATTATATACATTGTATTTTTTTCTACAGAAGCAACTGGTGGAGACCCAGAGAGAATCCCGGCAGAAAATCCATCAGAAGGAGAAGAAGGTACAAGAAATGAAACGGGATATGGACTCTCTCAAGGTAAATACTAACTAAATGTAGGAGAAGACATGAAAGCTGGATTTGAAATGCCAGTGCATACCTTTCCAGAACAGTATTAACAACGTTTATACTTTCAGGATTCTCCTCCAGTGCAGGACTCAGTCGGTGCTTAAGATGAGTACTCACTAGAATAGAATGGAGAAAAAAACAGGCATTTTATCTCCAGCATTTTAATCCTTGGTTAGGGCTAACTCTTCATTTCTTGATTTGTTCAAGGCTCTATTCTGTTTTAGAACTTGGTCAGGGATCTCCACCATCATATCAGGTCATGGGGCTCTTTATTTCAGGACCTGGCCAGGGATCTTCTCGGTTTCAGGACTTACCCAGGGATCTCTACTATTTCAAGACTTGGTCAGATTTACTCTCTATTTCAGGATTTAATCAGGGATCTCATCTGTTTCAGTTCTTATATATGGTTCTCTACCATTTCTGGTTAAAGTATTAGACTAAGGACCAGAAGGTCCAGGGTTCAGTCTATAGTGCTATCAAGATGTCAGTGTTTGACCCTTGAAAAACTCCCTTAATTGCCCACAATTCCTTGGGTTGTACCGTGTAAGACCATGTAAGTATCAGTTTTACGTCATTCTAGATAAAGGCATCTGCTCAATACTGTAAATATAAGGAAACACTGCTGGATCTCCACCATTTCAGGGTTCTCCTGTTTTACTCTGGGCTCTCTAGAATTTCAGAACACACCTAAGGTTCTCTTCCATTTGGTCAGTGATGTTAGGGTTTACCTTCATGTCTGCTTTAGCCAGTCAGATTTCTGATTTAATCAAGACTGTCCACATGATTAATTTCACAGTGGATTCTTAACGATTCCCATTGAACCTTCTTCCCTCTGATTATCCCTTACAGCTCTCGGTACAGTCAGCAGTTGATGAAAGTGATCGAATCTTCACAGATCTCACTGATTTCATTCAGAGAAGTTGCACTGAAGTGAAAGAACAGTTCAGATCTCTGGAAAAGACTAAATTGACCCTGGCTGAGGAACTCCTGAGGAACCTGGAGCAGGATCTTTCTGATCAGAGGAGGAGAAGCTCTAAGCTGGAGAAGCTTAAAAACACAGACGATCACATCCATTTCCTCCAGGTAAAGTCACAAGCTCTCTGACATTCTACAGCAGGGGCATAAATCATACAGATAGAGTGCCTACAAATCCTCATAATCATTTGAAATAGTCACTGATTAGTCTTAGAGACTGCAATAAAAACATTAATAAATCTATTTCCAGCTTTATTTACACATTTGTCCTGACAACACTTATATCAGGGCACATGCCCCTGTACAATATTTATGTGCCTCACTAAAATCCCAGCTGTAAAAGTCAACTTTATTCTGGATATTCCTTAGCAGAGTTACAGGACAAGGCTCACAAATTCACTACTAATATTTAAAAGAAAGTCAACCAGGCTGCAGAAGCATTTGTAGCCGTATAAACCTACCAATACTACATATTAAAATACTAAAGCAAAGGAATTCATTAAAAAATGAATGTAGTGTATAATAAAATAAACTCATGTCACTTGTAATAATTCCAATGTAAATGTGATTTATTACTTTAATTTGTTCAATAAGAAGTGTCAAGAAAAAGTTTTGCTAACCACTGCTCTAAAGGGGCTGATCAACTCATCCAAACCAGGTATTTTACTGCTTACATTTTTAATAATTAATCAGAATCTTTGAATGTTATTTTTACTATCATGTAGAGGATGGTAATGTGTGAATACAGCTGGAAAAAAGTTCATTATCATTTATTTTCACTTTCAGAATGTAATGTGACAAAAAATGTCATGATTATGTCAAGGTATATTTATTTTTGTCTCACTTCATTTTTTGAATTTGTGGGTTTTTATCTCTAGAACTTTCCAGTCTCTCTGCACCCCGGTTGAATCTTCAGAATTTACCCAGTGTTATGATTAACCCTAAACTGTCCATAGAAGATCTGAGGAAAGTCGTGTCTGAAGTGAAGGAAGAGCTGTTCTGCAAGCTACAGATGTTTAAGAACCTATGGAGGTATAAAAAGTATAAAATGTAATTTGTACACACAGTTAGAAAAGGAAAATATACTAAAACCTATCTTTTCTAGGTATAGTAGACTATTCGCTGTGGCCTGAGCCAAAGACCCCAGAGAAGACTTCATGAACTGTGAGTATCACACACTGACCATTTATTAATCATGAGTCATGAATGATTGGTGATGTCATCAATGGTGGGAAGAGCAGTCCTAGTTCATGAGAGGTAGAGTCTTTTAGTACAGTTACTATAAATAGCTGAATCTGACGAGTCATGCTAACCAATATTGAACTTATTTAATTATAATCATCTTAGATTTGCTTTTCTTTCCTTCCTGTGACAGATTGGTGTTGGCTGACTCTGGATCCAAACACAGCTCACACCCAGCTCAGCTCAGCTGTCTGATGTAACAGAAAAAGTGACAGTGGATCCTCAGGGAAACTATCCTGCTCATCCAGAGAGATTTGACTTAATCCAGCAAATTCTCTGTAGAAGAAAGTCTGTCTGGACGATGTTACTGGGAGGTTGAGGAGTCATTTCATCTCAATTACACTATTGCGGTCTCATATAAAAGCATCAATAGGAAAACGCAAACCAATGAGTCTCAATTTGGGCATAATGACCAGTCCTGGGGTTTGGCCTGCTTTTATTCCACTTACACATTCGTTCACAATAACAAAGTGATTAAACTTCTGTAGAATCAGCACCCTCCAGAATAGGAGTGTACCTGGATCACAGTGCAGGAAGTCCTGTCCTTTTTACAGCGTCTCTGACACCATGACCCTCCTCCACAAAGTCAAGACCACATTCACTCAGCCCCTCTATGCTGGGTTTCGAATTTATGGATACAACAATGGTCTACAGATCTGTGATTTTAAACGTTAAACACGAGCTCCTCTGTCTCGTAGCCTTAGCGGATAAGAGTACAGCATCGTGACCAACCTCTACCAAAATCTACATGCTAACGTTGAAGAGATACCAAGTCAACGACGAAGGGGTTTCAATATAAATGAGGAATTGTGATTTTGCTGCATGTCGTTTCCTAGTACACTGCATAAGCAAAGTGCAAAAATAAGTTCCTGTGCTTAGTCTTCTCATTTTCTTAACACTATGGATCAGTGGAGACCAGAGACTGTTTCACACTACAGGTCTACAGCCTAAGTCTTCTAGATGTTGTGGTGTTTTTTGAGAAAGTACCTGCTTAATGAATCAAAAGTCACTCAAACCGAGTTAAAGTTCTCAGTGGAGAAACAGACAGCAATTTATTGCATCGATGAGCATAAGCAATAGGACACATCATAAGAACGATGTGGAAATGACAGCAACCATCAGTTTCCCAGGCTCTTATATACTTCTCTAAGTTGTGTCTAGACATTATGCCACAATTTGTTTGTCAACTGTTGGAAAATCTCCCTTTTCTAGGTCTCTCACACCACTATTATCTCTGACTTCAGGTTGTTTCCCCCTGGACGTTGCCCACGTCCACTGCCCAAATTTAATCGTAGCGTCAAGCCTTGGTCTTACAAGTTTAATTCAGATCCTAAACTGTTTACTTTGTGTATCTTATATAGTTTATATATTATGTGGTTATGCATGGATGGCCTTTATTATGTACGGGCTCTTATGAGCCAGACCCATCATGGTTTACCACCTGTGTGTTTTGTGTTTTAAGTTTATTCTGTAAGTATATAAATTGACCATTATACCAAAGCAGCACAGTAGTCTCCTTGTTGAAATGGAAAGATTATTGGTGATCTGGCTTGAAGGTCAGAATTAGCGTCGTGTTCCAGTTAGCCTTATGGTCATTCAAGAAAAGGCTAGAAGGATATATGAGGCATTGAAAATGAAAAGGGGGAAGGGAGTGAAAGTGAACAGTTCATGGCAAGGTTGGTTTAATTGATTTAAGGTACGTGCACATTTGCGTAATCTTAAAGTGCAAGGTGAAGCGCTAGTGCTGATGATTAAGCAGCAAAAAACATTTCCTAGTGGGGATGGCTGACATCATTAGGGAGGGGGTTACTTTCCCCAGCAAGTGTTTAATGTGGATGAGACGGGCTTATTTTGGAAACGTATGCCTAGTCGTATGTACATTTCAAAGGAGGAAAAGTCAGCACCAAGCCAGTAAGCAGAGACTGACTTTACTTCTTGGGGGGTAATGCTAGTGGGGACTTTAAGCTTTAAGCCCTTGCTAGTATATTTTGGCTGAGATTCCAAGGGCATTGAAGGGCATTTAAGAAGTCAATTAAGAAGGCTCGAATAACACTTCTTATCTATCTTTGAAGACTGGTTTTACTAACAACTATGTGCCTGCAGTGGATCGATATTTGTACTTAGTATGGGTCTGCCCTTTAAGGCTTTACTTGTGCTGGATAATGCCACTGGTCACCCTTCACAATTGAATGACATGCATGCTAATGTGAAGGTAGTCTGCCTACCTGCAAGTACTACATCACTGTTGCAACCAATGGACCAGGGTATCATTGCCCCCTTCAAGGCCTACCGCCTCAGAAGGATGGAAAATGCCTTCAAGGTCACTGAAAGAAACAAGTACTTGTCTGAAGGACTTTTGGAAGTCCTACAACATTTATGACGCAGTTGAAAAACATTGCAGATGCTTGGGATGAGGTAAAGATGACCAATATGAATGGGGCCTGGAGGAAACTGTATTTGCAGTTTATGAATGACTTCGATGGATTTTGAGGAGACACTTGAAAGTATCACCAAGAAAATTGTTGGAATAAGTAAGGAGCTGGATTTGGAGGAGGATGTTGATGATGTCAACAAGCTGCAGGAATCCCATGGAGAGGAGATAACTGAAGAGGACCTCATTCAGCTGAGAAGCAGATATTCTCGCAAGAGAAAGAGGCACCAGACTCACAGCCCAGGTTATAAACAGTGAGGGGCTTGTCAAGAGGTATTTCCCTGGTAAGACATTGATGGCATGCCTTGAGGCTGAGGACCCAAAACATTGAAAGGTACACAAAGGTACTTTCAGGGATCATGGATTTGTTCAGTTTTTCTACAGGGAGACTTTGGAAGAGAAGAGAAAAAACAACTGTCAGTCTAGCTTTAAAAACGTTATTTCAAGAAGTTATCTTCCAGCACTCCAGCACTACCACTCCAGACACAGTGACCCCCTCTCCTAACCCAGGCTCCCCCAGCACTTGTATCTCCGGCTCCATCTGCAACTTTGCATCACCAAGACTCCCCCTGCACCTGCGTCTCCAGCACCTTCAGCAGGTTCTCATCCTCCATTTCCAGCTCCCCCATCCCTATAGGCCTGTCTCTAGATCCTACAAAATGCCCCTTCCAGTGTGCAAGCCGACCACAGGATTAAACGTAAGGAATTCTTCACTTTTTTCATTTTTATAAATTGTTTAATGTTAAGAATTGAGTCACAATGAAAATCGACTTACACCGGGCTGTAGGAACGGATTTGCGTCATAACACGGAGACTGTTCTATATTATATTGTGGAACTGTGGTAGCCTAGCGGTTAAGGTACTGGACTCTGGACCAGAAGATCCAGGGTTCAAATCCCACCTCTGCCAAGCTTCCACTGTTGGGGTCCTTGAGCAAGATCCTTAACCACACAATTGCTTGGATTGTAAGACTGTACCAATTGTAAGTCGCTACCACCGGGCTGTATACGGGCGTCTGCATAAACGGGCGCTGTAAATGTAAATATTCTCAAGTTAGATTTATAGGTCAGTGAGCCACCTCCCAATAATAGGCCATCATTTAAAATTATGTACATATTTGTCTTATTACTATCTTCATTAATGCCTTGCTTAAAATGGTCTGGATAAACAAACTGAACTATAGGCAGAGAGTCTCAAATAAGGAACTGATTAATTCTTGTACAATTCAATCCCAGATTGTTTTAAAAGGAATGATTAGCTCGTCCAGTTGTCTGTAATAAAAGTATAAGCAGGGATATGACTGTAGTTCACCTCCACAAAAATTAGGGATTGCAGCTTCCATGCCTAAAACAAATGGTTTGTGTTTGAAGTTAGATTTTTTAAATACAATTGATCCATTGGTTTAAGTAAAATGCAGATATGAGGTCTTTTCATTCACCTTAGTCTTCATTGTTTAAAAATCCCTAATCATTTACTGATGTTTCTTATATATAATAAATAATGACCAGGTTGTAAATAAATTGTATTTTTGATCTATTCTTTTTGTGCTAGCATGAGGAAATGTAAATATCTAGGACAACACAAAGCACTTCTGTTAGTCACATTCTTTTACTTAATGTAGAAAAATAAATATGAAATGTACTCACATATATATATATATATATATATATATATATATATATATATATATATTATGAGATTTGTAATGAAAATATTGTGTGTGTTATTTTATACAAAATAGAAGCATTTCCACTAGCAGTCTCAGTCCTGCATTTGGGTAAATTCTTCAAATTTAGTTTACAAAATTGAGCTGTTGGTTTGGAAACCAAATTTCCAAACTATTTTCATTACAAATCTCATAATCAGCAGAACACTTAGAATTTTTAGGTGTTTTTTGGCCCTCTGCTACACAGCTGAAAATGGGCAGGTGGTTCACCTTCCAGCACAACAATGCAATGGATTAAAAAACAATGCAATGGATTAAGGATAAGAAGATGAGTGACACGAGTGGCCAAGTCAGCTGGTGCCCTTTGAATCGGAGTAGGCTACATTTTTAGCCCGTTCACCCATGTTCATGTTAAGCCACGCCCACAATAGCACCAGCTTTATATTCTGAGAAACGAAAACAAAAGCTCACCGTCTCTAGTAGTGCAGTGAAATGGCTAAAGGCGTTCTGAGCTGCTCGATCTGTTTGGATCTACTGAAAGATCCAGTGACGATTCCCTGTGGACACAGTTACTGTCTGAACTGTATTAAGAGCCTCTGGGATCAGCATGATAAGAGTGGAGTATATAACTGTCCACAATGCAGACAAAGGTTCACCTCAAGGCCTGCTTTCTACAAGAACACCATTCTATCCAAACTAGCAGAGGAACTGAGGAAGAAAAGACTCCAAGCTGCTCGTCCTGCCGCTGGACCTGGAGATGTGGGCTGCGATATCTGCACTGGGTCCAAACACAAAGCTGTCAAGTCATGTCTGGTTTGTTTGGCTTCATATTGTGAGACTCATATTCAGAGTCACTATGAATCTCAGGCATTACGGAAACACAAACTGGTCGAGGCCACCACGAACCTCCAGGAGAAGATCTGCTCTCATCATAACAAGCTACTGGAGATTTATTGCCACACCGATCAGAAGTTCATTTGCTACTTATGCGTGATAGATGAACACAGCGGCCATAAGACGGTCTCAGTTGCAGCAGAAAGATCTGAGAAACAGGTAAACATGTCACAGTTAATGTGGTGGTAGGTAATTATTTACTAGTTTTACTTTCATTTTGAAAATGATAAGGATTATGTAAGAAGGAGATACCACAGAAACACACACAAAAACAAGTACGCAAGCAAGCATCCAGTTTTACCGCCAATTACCCTGATCAGGGTCACAGAGGAGGGTCTGGAGCCTAGCCCTGAATGCACTGGGTACAGGTAGATATACTGTTTGGACAGGGTGTAAGTCTATTGCGGGGTAAAAGCACCACCTGACCTTCAATTAGATTTACACAACTGTAGTTTTTTGTTGCCATGAAAAACTGGTTCTGGACTGACAATGACAAGTTTGTGCAGATTATTTTATTACTGAAAAGATGGCTTCATGAGACCAGTTCAGTCCATTATATTCATTGTATTTTTTTCTACAGAAGCAACTGGTGGAGACCCAGAGAGAATCCCGGCAGAAAATCCATCAGAAGGAGAAGAAGGTACAAGAATTGAAACGGGATATGGACTCTCTCAAGGTAAATACTAACTAAATGTAGGAGAAGACATGAAAGCTGGATTTGAAATGCCAGTGCATACCTTTCCAGAACAGTATTAACAACGTTTATACTTTCGGGACTCTCCTACATTGCAAGACTCAACCAGTTCTTCAGATGAGTACTCACTAGAATAGAATGGAGAAAAAAACAGGCATTTTGTCTCCAGCATTTTAATCCTTGGTTAGGGCTAACTCTTCATTTCTTGATTTGTTCAAGGCTCTTTTCTGTTTTAGAACTTGATCAGGGAACTCCACCGTCATATCAGGTCATGGGGCTCTTTATTTCAGGACCTGGCCAGGGATCTTCTCGGTTTCAGGACTTACCCAGGGATCTGTACTATTTCAAGACTTGGTCAGATTTCACCTCTTTTTCAGGATTTAATCAGGGATCTCCTCTGTTTCAGTTCTTCTATATGGTTCTTCACCATAGACTGAACCCTGGACCTTCTGGTCCTTAGTCTAATACTTTAACCAGAAGGTCCAGGGTTCAGTCTGTAGCGCTATCAAGATGTCAGTGTTAGACCCTTGAAAAAACGCCCTTAATTGCCCACAATTCCTTGGATTGTACCGTGTAAGACCATGTAAGTATCAGTTTTACGTCATTCTGGACAAAGGCATCTGCTCAATATTGTAAATATAAGGAATCACTCCTGGATCTCCACCATTTCAGGGTTCTCCTGTTTTACTCTGGGCTCTCTAGCATTTCAGAACACACCTAAAGGTTCTCTTCCATTTGGTCAGTGATGTTAGGGTTTACCTTCATGTCTGCTTTGTCAGATATCTGATTTAATCAAGACTCTCCACAAGATTCATTTCACCTTGGATTCTTAACGATTCCCATTGAACCTTCTTCCCTCTGATTATCCCTTACAGCTCTCGGTACAGTCAGCAGTTGTTGAAAGTGATCAAATCTTCACAGATCTCATTGATTTCATTCAGAGAAGTTGCGCTGAGGTGAAAGAACAGTTCAGATCTCTGGAAAAGACTAAATTGAGCCTGGCTAAGCAAATCCTGAGGAACCTGGAGCAGGAGCTTTCTGATCAGAGGAGGAGAAACTCTGAGCTGGAGAAGCTTTCAAACACAGACGATCACATCCATTTCCTCCAGGTAAAGTCACAAGCTCTCTGACATTCTACAGCAGGGGCATAAATCATACAGACAGAGTGCCTACAAATCCTCATAATCATTTGATGTAGTCACTGATTTGTCTTAGAGGCTGCAATAAAACCAATAAGAAATCTCTTTCCAGCTTTATTTACACATTTTGCCTTACAACACTTATATCAGGGCACATACCCCTGTACAATATTTCTGTGCCCTGCTCAAATCACGGATGTAAAAGTCAATTTTATCCTGATTTCTTTACCAGAGCTACAGGACAAGTCTAACAAATTCACTACTAATATTTAAAAGAAAGTCAACCACGCTGCAGAAGGTAATGTTAGCTCATAGCTATATGTTTTGTTTAGCCATTTGTAGCCGTATAACCTACCAATAATACATATTAAACTACTAAAGCAAAGGCATTCATTAAAAAATGAATGCAGTTAATAATAAACTCATGTCACTTGTAATAATTCCAATGTAAATGTGATTTGTTGTTGAAATGTTTAAAATAAATTTCAGTGAGATTTGGACTTAAATGTCGTTTGTTGAAGAGGGCTCGAAAATATACAAAAGGGGGGCAGAAAAAGTTTGATAACCACTGCTCTAAAGGGGCTGATCACTCATCCAAACCAGGTATTTTACTGCTTACATTTTAATAATTGATCAGAATCTCTGAATGTTATTCTTACTATCATGTAAGAGATGGTAATGTGTGAATACTCTGGAAAAAAGTTCATTATCATTGTTTTTCATTTTCAGAATGTAATGTGACAAAATGTCATGATTATGTCAAGGTATATTTATTTTTGTCTCACTCATTTTTTGAATTTGTGGGTTTTTATCTCCAGACTTTCCAGTCTCTCTGCACCCCGGTTGAATCTTCAGAATTACCCAGTGTTATGATTAACCCTAAAACTGTCTATAGAACATCTGAGGAAAGTCATGTCTGAAGTGAAGGAGGAGCTGTTCTGCAAGCTACAGATGTTAAGACCTATGGAGGTATAAAAAGTATAAAATGTAATTTTGTACACACAGTTAGAAAAGGAAAATATACTAAAAACTATCTTTTCTAGGTATAGTAGACTATTCGCTGTGGCCTGAGCCAAAAGACCAGAGAAGACTTCATGAACTGTGAGTATCACACACTGACCATTATTAATCATGAATCATGAATCATTGGTGATGTCATTAATGGGGAAGAGCAGTCTTAGTTCATGAGAGGTAGAGTCTTTTTAGTACAGTTATTATAAATAGCTGAATCTGACGAGTCATGCTAACCAATATTGAACTTATTTAATTATAATCATCTTTAGATTTGCTTCTTTCCTTTCCTGTGACAGATTGGTGTTGGCTGACCTCTGGACCCAAACACAGCTCACACCCCAGCTTCAGCTGTCTGATGTAAACAGAAAAGTGACAGTGGATCCTCAGGGAAACTATCCTGCTCATCCAGAGAGATTTGACTTATCCAGCAAATTCTCTGTAGAGAAAGTCTGTCTGGACGATGTTACTGGGAGGTTGAGGAGTCATTTCATCTCAATTAACTATTGCAGTCTCCATATAAAAGCATCAATAGGAAAACGCAAAACCAATGAGTCTCAATTTGGGCATAAAAATGACCAGTCCTGGGGTTTGACCTGCTTTTATTCCACTTACACATTCTTTCATAATAACAAAGAGATCAAACTTCCTGTAGAATCAGCACCCTCCAGAATAGGAGTGTACCTGGATCACAGTGCAGGAAAGCGTCTGTCCTTTTAACAGCGTCTCCTGACACCATGACCCTCCTCCACAAAGTCAAGACCACATTCACTCAGCCCCTCTATGCTGGGTTTCGAATTTATGGATACAACAATGGTCTACAGATCTGTGATTTTAAACGTTTAAAACATGAGCTCCTCTGTCTCGTAGCCTTAGCGGATAAGAGTGCAGCAATCGTGGACCAAACCTCTACCAAAAATCTACATGCTAACTTGAAGAGAGAACCAAGTCAATGACGAAGCCCTTCCTCCATTGACAAACATGTCATTTCCCAGAACTCTGCATAAGCAAAGTGCAAGAATAAGTTTTCCTGTGCTTAATCCTCTCATTTTCTTAACACTATGGATCAGTGGAGACCAGACACTGTTTTCACACTACAGGTCTACAGCCTAAGTTCTTCTAGATGTTGTTGTGTTTTTTTTGAGTACCTGCTTAATCAATCAAAAAATCACTCAAGCCAAGTTAAAGTTCTCAGTGGAGAAACAGCAATTTATTGCATCGATGAGCATAAACAATAAGGACACATCATAAGAACGATGTGGAAATGACAGCAACCATCAGTTTCCCCAGGCTCTTATATACTTCTCTAAGTTATGTCTAGACATTATGCCACAATTTGTTTGTCAACTGTTGGAAAATCTCCCTTTTCTAGGTCTCTCACACCACTATTATCTCTGACTTCAGGTTGTTTCCCCCTGGAACGTTGCCCACGTCCACCGCCCAAATTTAATCGTAGCGTCAGACCTTGGTTGTACAAGTTTCATTCAGATCCTAAACTGTTTACTTTGTGTATCTTATATAGTTAATATATTATGTGGTTATGCATGGACGGCCTTTATTATGTACGGGGTCTTATGAGCCAGACTCATCATGGTTTACCACCTGTGTGTTTTGTGTTTTTAAGTTTTAACTGTGAAGGTACAGGCACCCGAGGTTTTCACTCACCTACATACCTGTTTAAATGTGATATGACGATAAACATGATTGATTTGATTAATGTTTGTTCTCTTTAAATGTTTGGCATGCATTTCTGTACTGGTTACTGGAGTTCAAGACACCAAGGCGAGTGTGTAGGACCCACGTGTGGCTGTGTGGCGTCAGTGTGTACTTTGTTCTGGTGTTGTCCTGTGCTTTGCATTAAGTTTTTGCCCTTTATTATGGCTCCCAAGTGTGAGGTTTGATTCTACTTATGGCAGTGCATCAAAAAAAGGAAAGCCATCACGATGGAAGTGAAATTAGACACAGGGAAGCATTCAAATAAGGGATTATTTATAACTCCCACGGACATCGCTCATTCACTAAGGTTTAGTCAATGGACTGTAGCCACCATTATAAAAAATAAGGAACGCATTATTGAACATGTGAATGGAGCTGCTCCTATGAAAATTGACCATTATACCAAAGCAGCACAGTAGTCTCCTTGTTGAAATGGAAAGATTATTGGTGATCTGGCTTGAAGGTCAGAATCAGCGTACGTGTTCCAGTTAGCCTTATGGGTCATTCAGAAAAGGCTAGAAGGATATATGAGGCATTGAAAATGAAAAGGGGGAAGGGAGTGAAAGTGAACAGTTCATGGCAAGGTTTGGTTTAATTGATTTAAGGTACGTGCACATTTGCGTAATCTTAAAGTGCAAGGTGAAGCTGCTAGTGCTGATGATTAAGCAGCAAAAACATTTCCTAGTGGGATGGCTGACATCATTAGGGAGGGGTTACTTTCCCCAGCAAGTGTTTAATGTGGATGAGACGGGCTTATTTTGGAAACGTATGCCTAGTCGTATGTACATTTCAAAGGAGGAAAAGTCAGCACCAAGCCAGTAAGCAGAGACTGACTTTACTTCTTGGGGGTAATGCTAGTGGGGACTTTAAGCTTAAGCCCTTGCTAGTATATTTGGCTGAGATTCCAAGGGCATTGAAGGGCATTTGGAAGTCAATTAAGAAGGCTCGAATAACACTTCTTATCTATCTTTGAAGACTGGTTTACTAACAACTATGTGCCTGCAGTGGATCGATATTGTACTTAGTATGGTCTGCCCTTTAAGGCTTTACTTGTGCTGGATAATGCCACTGGTCACCCTTCACAATTGAATGACATGCATGCTAATGTGAAGGTAGTCTGCCTACCTGCAAATACTACATCACTGTTGCAACCAATGGACCAGGGTATCATTGCCCCCTTCAAGGCCTACTGCCTCAGAAGGATGGAAAATGCCTTCAAGGTCACTGAAAGAAACAAGTACTTGTCTGAAGGACTTTTGGAAGTCCTACAACATTTATGATGCAGTGAAAAACACTGCCGATGCTTGGGATGAGGTAAAGATGACCAATATGAATGGGGCCTGGAGGAAACTGTATTTGCAGTTTATGAATGACTTCGATGGATTTGAGGAGACACTTGAAAGTATCACCAAGAAAATTGTTGGAATAAGTAAGGAGCTGGATTTGGAGGAGGATGTTGATGATGTCAACAAGCTGCAGGAATCCCATGGAGAGGAGATAACTGAAGAGGACCTCATTCAGCTGGAGAAGCAGATATTCTTGCAAGAGAAAGAGGCACCAGACTCACAGCCCAGGTTATAAACAGTGAGGGGCTTGTCAAGAGGTATTTCCCTGGTAGAGACAGGGATGGCATGCCTTGAGGCTGAGGACCCAAACATTGAAAGGTACACAAAGGTACTTAGAGGGATCATGGATTTGTTCTGTTTCTACAGGGAGACTTTGGAGGAGAAGAGAAAAAAACTGTCCAGCCTAGCCTTTGAACGTTATTTCAAGAAGTTATCTTCCAGCACTCCAGCACTACCACTCCAGACACAGTGACCCCCTCTCCTAACCCAGGCTCCCCAGCACTTGTATCTCCGGCTCCATCTGCAACTTTGCATCACCAAGACTCCCCTGCACCTGCGTCTCCAGCACCTTCAGCAGGTTCTCATCCTCCATTTCCAGCTCCCCCATCCCTATAAGCCTGTCTCTAGATCCTACAAAATGCCCCTTCCAGTGTGCAAGCCGACCACAGCATTAAACGTAAGGAATTCTTCACTTTTTTCATTTTTATAAATTGTTTAATGTTAAGAATTGAGTTACAATGGAAATCGACTTACACCGGGCTGTAGGAACGGATTTGCATCATAACGCGGAGACTGTCTGTATTATATTCTCAAGTTAGATTTTATAGGTCAGTGAGCCACCTCCCAATAATAGGCATCATTTAAATTATGTACATATTTGTCTTATTACTATCTTCATTAATGCCTTGCTTAAATTGTCTGGATAAACAAACTGAACTATAGCAGAGAGGCACAAATAAGGAACTGATTAATTCTTGTACAATTCAATCCCAGATTGTTTAAAAGGAATGATTAGCTCGTCCAGTTGTCTGTAATAAAAGTATAAGCAGGGATATGACTGTAGTTCACCTCCACAAAAATGAGGGGTGCAGCTTCCATGCCTAAAACAAATGGTTTGTGTTTGAAGTTAGATTTTTTAAATACAATTGATCCATTGGTTTAAGTAAAATGCAGATATGAGGTCTTTTCATTCACCTTAGTCTTCATTGTTTAAAAATCCCTAATCATTTACTGATGTTTCTTATATATAATAGATAATGACCAGGTTGTAAATAAATTGTATTTTTGATCTATTCTATATGTGCTAGCATGAGGAAATGTAAATATCTAGGACAACACAAAGCACTTCTGTTAGTCACATTCTTTTACTTAATGTAGAAAAATAAATATGAAATGTACTCACAAATATATATATATATATATTATGAGATTTGTAATGAAAATATTGTGTGTGTTTTTTATACAAAATAGAAGCATTTCCACTAGCAGTCTCAGTCCTGCATTTGGGTAAATTCTTCAAATTTAATTTACAAAATTGAGCTGTTGGTTTGGAAACCAAATTTCCAAACTATTTTCATTGCAAATCTCATAATCAGCAGAACACTTAGAATTTTTAGGTGTTTTTCTTTAGTAAGGACTGGGGGAATTGGCCCTCTGCTAGACAGCTGAAGATGGGCAGGTGGTTCACCTTCCAGCACAACAATGCAATGGATTAAAAAACAATGCAATGGATTAAGGATAGGAAGATGAGTGACATGAGTGGCCACGTCAGCTGGTGCCCTTTGAATCGGAGTAGGCTACTTATTTAGCCCGTTCACCCATGTTCATGTTAAGCCACTCCCACAAAAGCACCAGCCTTATATTCTGAGAAAGGAAAGCAAAAGTTCACCGTCTCTAGTAGTGCAGTGAAATGGCTGAAGGCGTTCTGAGCTGCTCGATCTGTTTGGATCTACTGAAAGATCCAGTGACGATTCCCTGTGGACACAGTTACTGTCTGAGCTGTATTAAGAGGTTCTGGGATCAGCATGATAAGAGTGGAGTATATAACTGTCCCCAATGCAGAGAAACGTTCACCTCAAGGCCTGCTCTCAACAAGAACACCATGCTGTCCGAACTAGCCGAGGAACTGAGGAAGACAAGACTCCAAGCTGATCATCCTGCCGCTGGACCTGGAGATGTGGGCTGCAATATCTGCACTGGGTCCAAACACAAAGCTGTCAAGTCATGTCTGGTTTGTCTGGCTTCATACTGTGAGACTCATCTTCAGAGACACTATGAATCTCAGGCATTAAAGAAACACAAGCTGGTCGAGGCCACCACGAACCTCCAGAAGAAGATCTGCTCTCATCATAACAAGCTACTGGAGATTTTTTGCCACACCGATCAGAAGTTCATTTGCTACTTATGCGTGATAGATGAACACAGCGGCCATAAGACGGTCTCAGTTGCAGCAGAAAGATCTGAGAAACAGGTAAACATGTCACGGTTAATGTGGTGGTAGGTAATTATTTACTAGTGCTAGTTACACTATGAAAAGGTAATGATTGTGTTTCCAGGAGGAATCTGTCAAGAGTTAGACTTAAACCGTTGATACCAAAAGATATCTCTTTAAAAATAGAGGTTAGTGGTTACTTTTGCAGGCAGATCGAAAATCAAAACTGTAGCTGTTGGTGGTGTGGCATGTAATTGTTCAGGGTGACTGACAATCACAAATCTGTGCAGATTACAACCCCAAATCAGAAAAAGCTTGGAAAAAACTTTTGGTACAAAAGCAGTATCCACAAAGTGGAAATGTGGAGCAATTACTGAAATATATTTAAAATGTTCCTCAAAGAAGGATGTATATATTTCAGTCCTGACATTTTTCTGCTTGAGCTTGTTTTGCATGTCATTCTGAAGGCATCTTATGTTGCTCTAAAATCTTAGTGTACTTTTCTGCATTAACGATGTATCACAGAAGTGTAAATTACCTTTGCCAAGGGCACTGACCCCATACCATGACAGAGCCTGGCTTTTGGACTTGTTTGCTGATAACAGTCTGGATGGTCCTCTTCATCTTTGGTCCAGAGCACACGGTGTCCATTTCTTTCAAAAATGATCTGAAATATTGATTGGTCTGAGCACAATACACGTTTCCACTGTGTGATGGTCCATCCTAGATGCCTATGAGTTATGAGTTTAGCTTCCCGCCCTTGCCCTTTATGCACTGAAATTCCTGTAAATTCTTTGAATCATTTAATGATATTATGATAATGATAAATGAAATGAAGTTGTCCAGAAAAAACATGAAATACCTTGGGTTTGTACTGTCAATGTCAATTAACAATTGTTTTTAACTGACATGAGGGTTTCATGAGAGCAATTATATGTTTTTGTAGAAGCAACTGGCAGAGACCCAGAGGGAATCCAAGCAGAAAATCCAGCAGAAGGAGAAGAAGATACAAGAGCTGAAACAGGATATGGACTCTCTCAAGGTAAATACTAACTAGATGTAGGAGAAGCAACGTTTATACTTTCAGGACTCTCCTCCAGTGCAGGACTCAGCCGGTGCTTAAGATGAGTGCTCACTAGAATAGGATAGGCATTTTGTCTCCAGAATTTTAATCCTTGGTCAGGGCTAACTCTTCATTTCTTGACTTGTTCAAGGCTCTTCTCTGTTTTAGAACTTGGTCAGAGATCTCCATCATATCAGGTCATGATTGGAGCTCTTTATGTCAGCACCTGGCCAGGGCTCTCCTCTCTTTCAGGACTTACCCAGGGATCTGCACTATTTCAAGACTTGATCAGGATTCACCTCCATTTCAGGATTTAGTCAGGGATCTCCTCTGTCTCAGTTCTTCTATATGGTTCTCCATCATCTGTGGTTAAAGTATTAGATTACGGGCCAGAAGGTTCAGGGTTCAGTCTCCAGCACTATCAAGCTGTTACTGTTGGGCCCTTGCAAAGGCCCTTAATTGCCCATAATTGCTTGGATTGTATCGTGTAAGACTGTATCAGTTCTAAGTCACTCTGGATAAGGGCATCTGCTCAGTTCTGTAGATATAAAGAATCACTCATGGATCTCCACCATTTCAGGGTTCTCCTGTTTTAGGACTGGGCTTTCTAGCATTTCAAAACACACCTAAGGCTCTCTTTAATTTGATCAGTGATGTTTGGGTTTACCTTCATGTCTCCTTTAGTCAGATGTCAGATTTCATCAAGACCTTTCACAAGATTAATTTCCCATTGAACCTTCTTCCCTCTGATTATCCCTTGCAGCTCTCGGTACAGTCAGCTGTTGATGAAAGCAATCGAATCTTCACAGATCTCATTGATTTCATTCAGAGAAGTTGCACTGAGGTGAAAGAACAGTTCCGATCTCTGGAAAAGACTAAACTGAGCCTGGCTGAGGAACTCCTGAGGAACCTGGAGCAGGAGCTTTCTGATCAGAGGAGGAGAAGCTCTGAGCTGGAGCAGCTTTCAAACACAGACGATCACATCCATTTCCTCCAGGTAAAGTCACAAGCTCTCTGACATTCTACAGCAGGGGCATAAATCATACAGATAGAGTGCCTACAAATCCTCATAATCATTTGAAATAGTCCCACTGATTTGTCTTAGAGGCTGCAATGAACCATTAAGAAATCTCTTTTCCAGCTTTATTTACACCATTTTTGCCTTACAACACTTATATCAGGGCAACATGGCCCCTGTACAATGTTTTCTGTTTCTGTTGCCCTGCTTCAAATCACGGATGTAAAGTCAAATTTTATCCTGATTTCTTTACCAGAGCTACAGGACAAGTCTAACAAATTCACTAACTAATATTTAAAAGAAAGTCAACCACACTGCAGAAGGTAATGATAGCTCATAGCTATCTGTTTTTGGTGTTAGCCATTTATAACCGTATAACCTACGAAAAGTACATATCTAAACTACGTAAGCAAAAGCAAAGGCAATTTATTAAACTACAGTCGTATGAAAAAGTTTGGGCACCCTGCATAATTTTCATGATTTTTTCTTTATAAGTCATTGGTTTGTCCAGCTCAGGCAATATCAGGTAAATATATCATTATAGCAGATGAACACCGTGATATTTGAGAAGTGAAATGAAGTTTATAGGTTTTACAGAAAGTGTGGCAGTAATTAATTCAAATAAAATTAGCAGGTGCAAATAAATTGGGCACCCTTGTCATTTGAATACCTTTAGCACTAATTATTGGAACACAAAATTTGTTTTGTAAGCTCATTGACCCCTGATCTACATACACAAGTGGAAATCCAACTATGAGAAAAGTTTTAAGGTGGCCAATTGGACGTTTTTCTTCTCCTCTTTGCATCTTCTCTGAGAGTGGCGACATGGGAGCCCTCAAAAACAACTCTCAAATGGCCTGAAAACAAGGTTGTTCAACATCATGGTTCAGGAAAGGGAAAGCTCTCTCAGAGAGATTTCAGCTGTCAGTTTCCACTGTGAGGAACATAGTGAGGCAAGGAAGACCACAGGCACAGTTCTAGTTAAGGAACTCCCGAAGTGGCAGACCAAGAAAAATCTCAGATAGGCAGAGGCGAAGGATGGTGAGAAACAGTCATAGTCCAAGCCACAGACCACCTCCAAAGCTACAACCTCATCTTGCTGCAGATGGTGTCACTGTTTCAGCACATTGTGGACAATCCACTTCATTTTGGAATAAGGTGCTGTGTACTGATGAAACTAAAATTGAGTTATTTGGACAATAACAAGGAGCGGAAAAAGAAACATCATCCCAAGACCAACACTTGCTACCCCACAGTAAAATTTGGTGGCGGTTTCCATCATGCTGTGGGACTGTGTGGCCAGTGCAGGTACTAGGAATCTTGTTAAAGTTGAGGGTCGCATGGATTCCAGTAATATCTCCAGATTCTTGAGAACAATGTTTCAAGAATCAGTGACAAAGTTGCACCGAGGCCAACGGACCCCAAACCCTGCTCAAAATCTACTAAGGGCATTCATGCAGAGGAACATTACAAAACGTTTTTCTGGAAAGGCCATCTCAGTCCCCGACATGAATATTACTGAAAATTGGGCTGTCCATGCTCGGAAAACCATCAAACCTGACTGACACTGGAGATTCTTTCTAAAGAAGAATGGTCCAAAGCACCCTTCAACCAGAATCCAGACTGGAAGCCTGGAGGAAGCGTTCAGCGGCTGTTATTTCTACAAAGGAGGGATCTACTAATATTGATGTAATTTTTCTGTTGGGTGGCCCAAATTTATGCACCTGCCTAATTTTGTTTGAATAATTACTGCACACTTTTTCTGTAAATCCTATAAATTCATTTCACTTCTCAAATATCACTGTGTTCATCTGCTATATAGCTATATATTTAACTCAAGTTGCTGATCTGAACAACCAATGATTTTTATAAACTAAAATCATGAAAATTATCAGGGGTGCCCAAACTTTTTCACACCACTGTATCAATGGGGTCAGTTTAGTTAGTTATGAAAAAAGGTTAATGCAGTTAATAATAATTAACTCAGTTTAGGAAAGGTGTACATTCACTTTCACTTTACTCTTGATAATGTTCTGTATGGCACTCCCAGGGATAAAGTTTTCTGAATAAATTTTTACATAACCCTTCTTAAATTGTGCCTTTTCTCAGCTTTATCCCCAAGCCCTTTTGAGAGCAACTTTCCAACCATGGAGATTTTTATTTCCTTTATATCATCTACAGCCAGTTCATTCTGAAGTAATGAAGTCGAAACCACTACGGATTAGTTCAGTTAACCTTATGTGTGAATGCTGAAGTTTCTTGGATGGACCTGAGGCAATTCTTAATGGATACTCTATAGCAGTGGTTCTCAAAGTGGGGGCGCCCCCTATGGGTTGCATGGAGCCTATTTGCGTGCAGCAGCACAGGCGTATGCACGCTGTTAAACTGTAAAAATTCAAATACAATACACAGTGCATATCACGTGTAATAATTCCACTCTAAAGGTGATTTTTTTTTCACTTTATAATTTGTTCATAACAAGTTGTTCAGTTTGTATGACTTACAATGTTTGAAATAAATTTCAGTGCTTTGGACTCCAATGACGTGCACGTGTGTCGAGGGGGTTCGAAAATATGCTTAAGTATAAAAGGGTGGCAGAAAAAGTTTTGAGAGAACCACTGCTCTAAAGGGGCTGATTACTCACTCCAAACCAATTATTTTACTAATTTTCATTCTAATAATTAATCAGAATTTTTAAAATACTATTTTAACTTTCATGTTGAGGGTTAATAAATGTGTCAGATCTTTAAATGGTTCGGTCTCACTTCATTTTTTCAGTTTGTGGGTTTTTTTTAATCTCCCAGACTTTCCAGTCTCTCTCTTGCACCCCGGTTGAATCTTCAGAATTACCAGTGTTATGATTATAACCCTAAACTGTCCATAGAAGATCTGAGGAAAGTCGTGTCCTGAAGTGAAGGAGGTGCTGTTTCTGGCAAGCTACAGGTGTTTAGGAACTGTTTGGAGGTATTTTTAAGGTTATGTGAAAATGTAATTTGTAAACAAAGTTAGAAATGGAAAATGTAATAAACTTATATTTTGTTTGTTATAGTAGACTATTCGCTGTGCCTGAGCCAAAGATCCAGAGGACTGACTTCATGAAATGTGGAGTATCACCCAGTGACCATTTATTAATCATGAGTCATGAATGATTGGTGATGTCATTAATGGTGGAAGAGCAGTCCAAAGTTCATGACAGGAAGTCCTGTTCATACAGTTATTATAATGTAAATAGCTGATAAATCTCACAGGTCATGCAAACCACTATTGAACTTTACTTCAATTATAGTCATTTTGATTTGTGGGTTATTTTACAGGATAAATAAAATCCCTCCTTCCTTCCCTGTTGACAGATTGCTTCGGCTGACTCTGGACCCAAACACAGCTCACACCCAGCTTTCATCTGTCTGATGAAAACAGAAAAGTGACAGTGACTCTTCAAACCCAAAACTATCCTGCTCACCCAGAGAGATTTGACTTAATCCAGCAAATTCTCTGTCGAGAAAGTCTGTCTGGACGATGTTACTGGGAGGTTGAAATTTCATTGCAGTACAGTCCCACTATTGCAGTCTCATATAAAAGCATCAATAGGAAAATGTAAAGGAGTTTGGGTAAAAGCAGTGAGTCTCAATTTGGGTGTAATGACCAGTCCTGGGGTTTGACTGGCATTGGTTCTATTTACAAATTCCTTCATAATAACAAAGAAATTAAACTTCCTGTAGAATCAGCATCCTCCAGAATAGGAGTGTACCTGGATCACAGTGCAGGAAGTCTGTCCTTTTACAGCGTCTCTGGCACCATGACCCTCCTCCACAAAGTCAAGACCACATTCACACAGCCCCTTTATGCTGGGTTTCGAATTTGTGGATATGGCAGTTTCATCCAGATATGTGATCTTAAACATTAAAATTAACATAAAATTAGCTCCTCTGTCTCGTAGCATTAGCGGATAAGAGTGCAGCATCATGACCAACTTCTGCCAAAATCACATTTATCTACATGCTAATTTGAAGGGATATCAAAACACGGTTTAACAATACAGATCTACAACCTAGATGTCAAGATGAAACAGACTTCAAGATCTGTTTCAGTTCACCGTAAGCTAAAAACTTATAATTTCCAAACTATACATGTACACAATTATTACCTGTTTCCTTTAAATCCTGCTGTACGACGGCTCTTAAGAACTTGATCAGGTTGTCAGGTCTCACCCAGAGGAGGTCTTTTCATTCACCTTAGACTTAATTGTTCAAAAATCCCTAATAATGTACTGATGTTTCTTACATATAATAGATAATGACCAGGTTGTAAATAAACTGTATTCTTGATCTATTCTATATGTGCTAGCATGAGGAAATGTAAATGTATAGAACAGCATTAAGCCATTCTGTTAGTCACATTCATGTAATTAATGTACAGAATTAAATATGAATTGTACTCAGAAAAAGTTTTTTTTCCCGTATTTTTACTTTCCAGCTCACAATGTAAGCACAAGTCTATTTACTGAAATAAATGTAATTGCATATAAATCTATTATTTTCCAAACCAACAGCTCTAAATGTCTTGAATATAAAAACTCCATTTTAAAAACGAAAGAAATTACCCACAAGCAGGTCTGAGACTGCTAGTGAAAATGTTTCTATTTTTTTTTCTAAAAGTAAAACACGATACTTTTCTTACAAGTCTCTTAATCAGCAGAACACTGGGAATTTTTAGGTGTGTTGCTTTAGTAAGGACTGGGAAATTGGTCAGGAATGAAGGAGAAATGGATGCTACCAAGTACACTAAAATTGCTAATGATAACCAGCAGCCCTCTGCTGGACAGCTGAAGATGGGCAGGTGCTTCACTTTCCAGCACAATAATGACCCTAAACACACCGTCAAAAAAAACACTGCAATGGATTAAGGACAGGAAGGTGAGTGACTTGAGTGGCCAAATCAGCTGGTGCCCAGTTTCCAGATTCACATCAATAGAAGAGTGCTGTGTTTAACTAATACACATAAACTGCACAGTTTCCCTAGCCTATCCTTTATTAACATGTACTGTAGATTTGGACAGGATCAAAGTTAGAGAATAACAATTTAGAGAACAACTCCAGAACTATTTACACTCCATAATACACCTCTATATCTATATTTATGGGTTGATTGTACTCTAGCACAGCAAACATGCTCTTTAAGATAAAAGGTACATTTGAATCGCTGTCCTTGTTGTAAGCCACGCCACAAAAGCACTAGTATTACACTGTGAGAAACGAAAGCAAAAGTAAATAGTGCAGTTAAATGGCTGAAGCCGTTCTGACTGCTTCGTATATGTTTGGATCTGCTGAAAGTCCAGTGACGAATTCCCTGTGGACACAGATTACTGTCTGAGGCTGGTATTAAGAAGAGCTGCTGGTATCATGCATGAGAACATCTCAGTGGATTATTACCTGTCCCTCCCTAATGCAGAGAAACGTTTACACTCAAGGCCTTCTCTCAAGAAGAGCACCCTGCTGTTCCGAACTAACCGAGGAGCTGAGGAAGAAAAAAAGACTCCACGCCTAACTCGTCCTGCCGCTGGACCTGGAGATGTGGGCTGCGATATCTGCACTTGGTCCCAAGCACAAAGCTGTCAAGTCAGGTCTGTGGTTTGTCTGGCTTCATACTGTGAGACTCATGTTCACAGTCACTATTGAATCTCAAGGCATTACGGAAACACACAAGCTGGTCGAGGCCACCACGAACTTCCAGGAGAAGATCTGCTCTCATCATAACAAGCTACTGGAGATTTATTGCCACACCGATCAGAAGTTCATTTGTTACTTATGCGTGATAGATGAACACAGCGGCCATAAGACGGTCTCAGTTGCAGCAGAAAGATCTGAGAAACAGGTAAACATGTCACGGTTAATGTGGTGGTAGGAAATTATTTACTAGTGCTAGTTACACTTTGAAAAGGTAATGATTGTGTTTCAAGCAGGAATCTTTCAAGAGTTAGACTTAAACTGTTGATACCAAAAGATATCTCTTTAAAAATAGAGATTAGTGGTTACTTTTGCAGGCAGATCGAAAATCAAAACTGTAGCTGTTGGTGGTGTGGCATGTAATTGTTCAGGGTGACTGACAATCACAAATCTGTGCAGATTACAACCCCAAATCAGAAAAAGCTGGGAAAAAGCTTTTGGTACAAAAACAGTATCCTCAAAAGTGGAAATGTGGAGCAATTACTGAAATATATTAAAAATGTTCCTCAAAGAAAGATTTATATATTTCAGTCCTGACTTTTTTTTTTTTGCTGTAGCTTGTTTTGCATTGTCTTGTTGAAAAAGATGTCGTCCTGATGGCATCTTATGTTGCTCTAAAATCTTAGTGTACTTTTCTGCATTAATGCTGCATCACAGAAGTGTAAATTACCTTTGCTAAGGGCCCTGACCCAACCCCATACCATGACAGAGCCTGGCTTTTGGACTTGTTGCTGATAACAGTCTGGATGGTCCTCTTCATCTTTGGTCCAGAGCACACGGTGTCCATTTCTTTCAAAAATGATCTGAAATATTGACTGGTCTGAGCACAATACACGTTTCCACTGTGTGATGGTCCATCCTAGATGCCTCTGAGTTATGAGATGTTGACACTTCTTCTGGACATGGTTAACATGAGGCTTCTTTTTTGTATAGTAACGTTTTAAGTGGCATTTGTGAATGTAACTCTGCATTGTAGTGCTTGATAAAGGTTTGATAAAGTAATCCCTTGCCCATTTGGTTCTATCAGCTATTGATGAATGACGGTTCTTGATGCAGTGCCGTCTGAGGGATCGGAGATCACCCCTCTTCAGTTTAGGTTCCCGCCCTTGCCCTTTATGCACTGAAATTCCTCTAAATTCTTTGAATGATTTAATGATAATATGATAATGATAAATGAAATGAAGTTGTCCAGAAAAAACATGAAATATCTTGGGTTTGTACTGTCAATGTCAATTAACATTTTTTTTTTGTTACTGACATGAGGGTTTCATGAGATCAATTATATTGTTTCTAGAAACAACTGGCAGAGACCCAGAGGGAATCCAAGCAGAAAATCCAGCAGAAGGAGAAGAAGATACAAGAGCTGAAACAAGATATGGACTCTCTCAAGGTAAATACTAACTAGATGTAGGAGAAGCAACGTTTGTACTTGCAGGACTCTCCTCCATTGCAGGACTCAGCCGGTGCTTAAGATGAGGGCTCACTAGAATAGGATGGAGAAAGAATCAGGCATTTTATCTCCAGCAATTTAATCCTTGGTTAGGGCTAACTCTTAATTTCTTGACTTGTTCAGGGCTCTCCTTTGTATTAGAACTTGGTCAGGGATCTCCGTCATATCAGGTCAAGATTGGAGCTATATATGTCAGCACCTGGCCAGGGCTCTCCTCTCTTTCAGGACTTACCCAGGGATCTGCACTATTTCAAGACTTGATTAGGTTCCACCTCCATTTCAGGATTTAGTCAGGGATCTCCGCTGTCTCAGTTCTTCTATATGGTTCTCCATCATCTCTGGTTAAAGTATTAGATTACGGACCAGAAGGTTCAGGGTTCAGTCTCCAGCACTATCAAGCTGTTACTGTTGGGCCCTTGCAAAGGCCCTTAATTGCCCATAATTGCTTGGATTGTACCGTGTAAGACTGTATCAGTTCTAAGTCACTCTGGATAAGGATATCTGCTCAGTTGTGTAGATATAAAGAATCACTCGTGGATCTCCACCATTTCAGGGTTCTCCTGTTTTAAAACTGGGCTTTCTAGCATTTCAAAACACACCTAAGGCTCTCTTTAATTTCATCAGTGATGTTAGGGTTTAACTTCATGTCTTTTTTAGTCAGATGTCAGATTTCATGAAGACTTTCCACAAGATTCATTTCCCATTGAACCTTCTTCCCTCTGATTATCTTTTACAGCTTTCGGTACAGTCAGCAGTTGATGAAAGCAATCGAATCTTCACAGATCTCATTGATTTCATTCAGAGAAGTTGCACTGAGGTGAAGGAACAGTTCAGATCTCTGGAAAAGACTAAATTGAGCCTGGCTGAGGAAATCCTGAGGAACCTGGAGCAGGAGCTTTCTGATCAGAGGAGGAGAAGCTCTGAGCTGGAGCAGCTTTCAAACACAGACGATCACATCCATTTCCTCCAGGTAAAGTCACAAGCTCTCTGACATTCTACAGCAGGGGCATAAATCATACAGATAGAGTGCCTACAAATCCTCATAATCATTTGAAATAGTCACTGATTTGTCTTAGAGGATGTTTTTTTTTTTTTTTTTTTTTTTTTTTTTTTTTTTTTTTTTTTCTCCTTTTTTTTTTTTTTTTTTTTTTTTTTTTTTTTTTTTTTTTTTTCTTTTTTTTTTTTTTTTCAATGAAACCATTAAGAAATCTCTTTCCAGCTTTATTTACACATTTTGCCTTACAACACTTATATTAGAGTACATACCCCTGTACATACCCCTGCCCTGCTCAAATCACGGATGTACAGGGGTGAGTAAATGAAACTGAAACACCTGTCATTTTAGACCACAATAATTTATTAGTATGGTGTAGGGCCTCCTTTTGCGGCCAATACAGCGTCAGTTCGTCTTGGAAATGACATATACAAGTCTTGCACAGTGGTCAGAGGGATTTTAAGCCATTCTTCTTGCAGGATAGTGGCCAGGTCACTACGTCCTGCTGGTGGAGGAAAACGTTTCCTGACTTGCTTCTCCAAAATACCCCAAAGTGGCTCAATAATATTTACTATTTACTAATAAACTGGTGACTGTGCAGGCCATGGGAGACGTTCAACTTCACTTTCATGTTCATCAAACCATCTGAACTCTGGTATGTCACCCATAATGTTGTGTGCATTGCAATATTTTGAGCAAAACTGTGCTCTTACCCTGCTAATTGAACCTTCACACTCTTACTGGTGCAATGTGCAATTAATGAAGATTGGCCATCAGACTGGTCCAATTTAGCCATGAAACCTCCCACACTAAAATGACAGGTGTTTCAGTTTCATTGTCTAACCCCTGTAAAAGTCAATTTTATCCTGAATTCTTTACCAGAGCTACAGGACAAGTCTAACAAATTCATTACTAGTATTTAAAAGAAAGTCAACCACGCTGTAGAAGGTAATGATAGCTCATAGCTATATGTTTTGGTTAGCCATTTATAACCGTATAACCTACCTAAAGTACATATTAAAATACTAAAGCAAAGGCACTTATTAAACTATCAATGGGGTCAGTTATGTCAGTATAAAAAGGTTAATGCAGTTAATAATAATTAACTCAGTTTAGGAAAGGTGTACATACACTTTCTACTTCTTGATAATGTTCTGTATGGCACTCCAAGGGATAAAGTTTCTGAATAAATTTTTACACCCTCTCTTAAATTGTGCCTTTTCTCAGCTTTATCCCAAAGCATTTTGAAAGCAACTTTCCAGCCATGGAGATTTTTATTTCCTTTATCATCTACAGCCAGTTCATTCTGAAGTAATGAAGTCGAAACCACTACAGATTAGTTCAGTTAACCTGATGTGTGATGCTGAAGGTTATTGGATGGACCTGAGCAATTCCAAATGGATACTCTATAGCAGTGGTTCTCAAAGTGGGGCGCCCCCTATGGGTTGCATGGAGCTATTGCAGTGCAGCAAGGCATATGCACGCTGTTAAACAGTAAAAATGTCAAATACAATACACAGTGCATATCACTTGTAATAATTCCATTCTAAAGGTGATTTGACACTTTAATTTGTTCAATAAGAAGTTGTTCAGTTTGTATGACTTACAATGTTTGAAATAAATGTGTGAATACAGCTGGAAAAAGTTAATTATCATTTATTTTCATTTTCAGAATGTAATGTGACAACAGGTCATGATTTCGGTATGGTATATTTATTTTGGTGTCACTTTATTTTTGAGTTTGTGGGGGTTTTTTTTATCTCCAGACTTTCCAGTCTCTCTGCACCCCGGTTGAATCTTCAGAATTACCCAGTGTTATGATTAACCCTAAACTGTCCATAGAAGATCTGAGGAAAGTCGTGTCTGAAGTGAAGGAGGAGCTGTTCTGCAAGCTACAGATGTTTAAGACCTATGGAGGTATAAAAAGTATAAAATGTAATTTGTACACAAAGTTAGAAAAGGAAAATATACTAAACCTATCTTTTCTAGGTATAGTAGACTATTCGCTGTGGCCTGAGCCAAAGACCAGAGGAGACTTCATGAACTGTGAGTATCACACACTGACCATTATTAATCATGAGTCATGAATGATTGGTGATGTCATTAATGGTGGAAGAGCAGTCTTCGTTCATGACAGGAAGTCTGTTCATACAGTTATTATAATGTAAATAGCTGATAAATCTCACAGGTCATGCAAACCAATATTGACCTTACTTAATTCTAATCATCTTAGATTTGTGTTTATTTACCAGGAATAAAATCCACTTTCCTTCCTGTGACAGATTGGCGTCGGCTGACTCTGGACCCAAACACAGCTCACACCCAGCTTCATCTGTCTGATGAAAACAGAAAAGTGACAGTGACTCTTCAAACCCAAAACTATCCTGCTCATCCAGAGAGATTTGACTTAATCCAGCAAATTCTCTGTAGAGAAAGTCTGTCTGGACGATGTTACTGGGAGGTTGAAATTTCATTGCAGTACAGTCCCATTATTGCAGTCTCATATAAAAGCATCAATAGGAAAATGCAAACTACTGAGTCTCAGTTTGGGTATAATGACCAGTCCTGGGGTTTGACTTGCACTGATTCTACTTACACATTCATTCATAATAACAAAGCAATCAAACATCCTGTAGAATCAGCATCCTCCAGAATAGGAGTGTACCTGGATCACAGTGCAGGAAGTCTGTCCTTTTACAGCGTCTCTGACACCATGACCCTCCTCCACAAAGTCGAGACCACATTCACTCAGCCCCTCTATGCTGGGTTTCGAATTTACGGATTCAACAATTTTATCCAGATATGTGATCTTAAACATTAAAATTAACATAAAATGAGCTCCTCTGTCTCGTAGCCTTAGCGGTAAAGAGTGCAGCATCATGACCAACTTCTGCCAAAATAACTTTATCTACATGCTAATTTGAAGGGAAACGAAGACACTGTTTAACAATACAGATCTACAGCCTAGATGTCCAGATGAAACAAACTTCAAGATCTGTTTCAGTTCACCGTAAGCTGAAAACTCTTTTATAGCTTTCCAAACTATACATGTACAATTATTACCTGTTTCCTTTAAATCCTGCTGTACGACGGCTCTTAAGAACTTGATCAGGTTGTCAGGTCTCACCCAGAGGAGGTCTTTTCTTTCACCTTAGACTTAATTGTTCAAAAATCCCTAATAATTTACTGATGTTTCTTATATATAATAGATAATGACCAGGTTGTAAATAAACTGTATTCTTGATCTATGCTATTTGTGCTAACTTGAGGAAATGGAAATGTCTAAGACATCATTAATTAATGACCAGAGTTAAATATGAGTTGAACTCACAAAAAGGTTTTTTCCCATATTTTTACTTTCCAGCTCACAATATAAGCGCAAGTTCATTTCCTGAAATAAATGTAATTACATATAAATCAATTATTTTCCAAACCAACAGCTCTAAATGTCTTGAATATACATACTCCATTTTGTACATGGAAGAATTTATCCACAAGCACTGTGATGGGCTGAGACTGCTAGTGAAAATGCTAGTGAAAATGCTTCTAAAAACACAATACTTTTCTTACAAATCTCATAATCAGCAGAACACTTGGAATTGTTAGGTGTGTTTCTTTAGTAAGGACTGGGAAATAGGTCAGGAATGAAGGAGAAGTGGATGCTACCAAGTACACTAAAATTGCTAATGATAACCAGCAGCCTCTGCTGGACAGCTGAAGATGGGCAGGTGCTTCACCTTCCAGCACAATGATGACCCTAAACACACCATCAAAAAAACAATGCAATGGATTAAGGACAGAAAGGTGAGTGACTTGAGTGGCCAAATCAGCTGGTGCCCTTTGAATCCGAGTAGGCTACTTGTTTAGCCGGTTCAACCAGGTACCCGTTAAGCCACTCCCACAAAAGCACTAGTCTTATATTTTGATAAACGAAAGCTCGTTTTTTACGTATTTTTTACGTAAGTAGTAAAATGGCTGAAGCTGTTCTGAGCTGCTCAATATGTTTGGATCTATTGAAAGATCCAGTGACGATTCCCCATGGACACAGTTACTGTCTGAGCTGCATTAAGAGCTTCTGGGATCAGCATGGTAACAGTGGAGTATATAACTGTCCCCAATGCAGAGAAACGTTCACCTCAAGGCCTGCTCTCAACAAGAACACCATGCTGTCCGAACTAGCCGAGGAACTGAGGAAGAAAAGACTCCAAGCTGATCATCCTGCCGCTGGACCTGGAGATGTGGGCTGCGATATCTGCACTGGGTCCAAACACAAAGCTGTCAAGTCATGTCTGGTTTGTCTGGCTTCATACTGTGAGACTCATATTCAGAGTCACTATGAATCTCAGGCATTACAGAAACACAGCAGAACGAGAAGAAGGTACAAGAGCTGAAATAGGATATGGACTCGCTCAAGGTAAATACTAACTAGATGTAGGAGAAAATATGAAAATGTTAGTGCAGTCTTTTCCAGAACAGTATTAGCAACGTTTATACTTTCAGGACTCTCCTCTATTGCAGGACTCAGACAATGCTTAAGATGAGTACTAAAGTAGAAAGGAGAAGAAAAACGGGTTTCATTGAACATATCCAGCATTTTAATTCTTGGTCAGGGCTAACCATCGTCCATCTCTTGACTTGATCAGGGCTCTCCTGATGTAAAACTTGGTCAGGGATCTCCATCATCTCAGGGCTGACTCAGTGATGTTAGGGTTTACCTTCATGTCTGCTTTAGCCAGTCAGATTTCTGATTTAATCAAGACTGTCCACAAGATTCATTTCACATTGGACTCTTAACGATTCCCATTGAACCTTCTTCCCTCTCATTATCCCTTACAGCTCTCGGTACAGTCAGCAGTTGATGAAAGCGATCGAATCTTCACAGATCTCATTGATTTCATTCAGAGAAGTTGCACTGAGGTGAAAGAACAGTTCCGATCTCTGGAAAAGACTAAATTGAGCCTGGCTGAGGAACTCCTGAGGAACCTGGAGCAGGATCTTTTTGATCAGAGGAGGAGAAGCTCTGAGCTGGAGCAGCTTTCAAACTCAGACGATCACATCCATTTCCTCCAGGTAAAGTCACAAGCTCTCTGACATTCTACAACAGGGGCATAAATCACAGTCATAACCCGTAGCTCATAGGAGCTGATTTGTCTTAAAGCCTGCTATAAAAACCATTAATAAATCTCTTTCCAGCTTTATTTACACAGTTTGCCTTACAACACTTATATCAGGACACACAACCCATTATAATGTTTCTGTGCCCCTCTAAAATCACAGCTGTAAATGTAAATTATATCTTGGATTCCTTAGCAAAGCTACAGAACAAGGCTCACAAATTCACTGCTAATATTTAAAAGAAATTCAACCACGATACAGAAGGTAATGATAGCTCATAGCTGTATGTTGTGGTTAGCCATTTATGACCATATAACCTACCAAAACCACCACTAAAGGCCACTAAAGCAAAGTTTCTCCTAAGCTGTGCCTTTTCTCAGCTTTATCCCACAGCCCTTTTGAAAGCAACTTTCCAACCATGGAGATTCATGTTTCCTTTATCATCTACAGCCAGTTCAATCTGAAGTAATGAAGTTGAAACCACTACAGATTAGTTCAGTTAACCTGATGTGTGATGCTGAAGGTTATTGGATGGACCTGAGCAGTTTTTAATGGATACTGTATAGCAGAGCCAAAAATGGCCAAAAATTTATATAAGGTTATTTTTTTGGATTCTACCGGTTTCATGGTATATCATGGTATTTTTGTCTGGGAGTTTGGGGGGAATAACAGGCTTTTCTATAGGTGTGTAGCTTACTCTACTGTCAGGGGTAAATAGAAAAAAATATCTATATGTATATATTTGTTTGTTTATTTATTAGAGATTCCCCATTGCTCAGTTGAAAAAGACATCAGGGACTGCTGGCTTGTGCCTGGCTCTGCGCTCTCATTAGCTTTAGCTTTAGCCTCTTTGACTTTTGTTTGAATATTCAGCGGGGTGATGCTGCTTTAAAGGTCTTATTAAAGTCGTTACTGTTTTCACAGTTGATCCTTCACGGTTTATTTTCGCCATGTATGTAATCCAAACAGCACGCCGTAAAAGTTTCCATGCCAGATACATGGTTGTGTTCAAAATGAATCACTAACTCCTTAGTAGTGCCCCTAGTCCATCACCAGTAATGCGGTATTTAGGGAGACTATTTAGTTGACTAGCTAAGTACCACTCAAATCACAGCCGAACCATACAATGCTTCCTTCTCATCATGTCAGCAAACAAACCATCGAATTATAAACTGAACTGAACTGAGTTATGAATTAAAGTCAGGAAAAGCACTGTGCTGTTCATGTGGTTGACCGGCACAGAATCGGTTATATGAGACCGGCTGAAGCCAATCACGCTAAACCCGGCCGAACCCGTTTTATATATGTAAATAATGAAGGCTTTAATTACTTTAAGGTTTACTTCACCCCACAAAATCACACACATCAGAATGCATGAAACAGTTGCCGAATGAAAACAGATTTTATTGTGCAATCTGTAACACAGAGCTTAAAAGAGAGAGGGGCCTTTGTTTTTTGGCTGATGTATTTTTGCTCCGGTGAGACATAATTCTGTGGGTTAATCATTACTCTAAACCAGTCTCCAGACCTACTGCGTTCATAATGTGGTTCTTGTTTTTCATCGCGATCTCGCTTTATAATCCAATTCCGTGTTCTGTTGTTTAAACTGAGGGAGGCTTTCCTAGCTGTTAAGAGACTGTTTCTAGGCTGTGAAGTATGTTATGATACCC
This sequence comes from Ancistrus triradiatus, assembly GCA_025084515.1. Taxonomy (NCBI): domain Eukaryota; kingdom Metazoa; phylum Chordata; class Actinopteri; order Siluriformes; family Loricariidae; genus Ancistrus; species Ancistrus triradiatus. The sequence goes on from JAJAGP010000977.1 coordinate 154,656, forward strand.
GGCACACGAGCTTTACCCAGCATGCTGTTCGGTGATGTAGTTCTACTCAGAACTCGGCAGCGCTCGTAGCAGCGAACAGTATTATATAATTTGCTGCCTATTTGTTAGAGCTGTGTTTCTGCTATGCACCGATATGGAGGTTTATGAAAAATGCATAGGGTACGGGAAATTGATGTTGTATACCGCCTAGCTCTAGTATATAGCAGTGGTTCTCAAAGCGGGGGCGCCCCCTATGGGTTGCATGGAGCTATTGCGGTGCAGCAACGCTTTTAAACAGTAAAAATGTAAAATACAGTACATAATGCATGTGGTTTGTAATAATTCCACTCTAAATGTGATTTGAGATGTTAATATGTTTAATAAGAAGTTGTTGAATTTGTATGAATTACAGTGTTTAAAATAAATGTTAGTGATTTCGACTCAAATGACGTGCACGTGTGTCAAGGGGGTTCTAAAATATTCTTATCTCTAAAAGGGGGGCAGAAAAAGTTTGAGAACCACTGCTCTAAAGGGGCTGATCTCCCATCCAAACCAGGTATTTTACTAATTTAATTTTAATAATTAATCAAAATCTTTAAATGCTATTTTCACTTTCATGTTGAGAGCTATAATGTTTGAATACAGCTGGAAAAAGTTCAGTATGATTTATTTTGATTGTCTGCATGTAATGTAACAGAAGGTCATGATTTTGATGTGGTCTATTTATTTTGGTCTCAACTCATTATTGAGTTTGTGGGGTTTTTTATCTCCAGACTTTCCAGTCTCTCTGCACCCCGGTTGAATCTTCAGAATTACCCAGATTCAAAAAAATTGTATTCTTGATCTATTCTATGTGTGCTAACATGAGGAAATGTAAATGTCTAGAACAGCACAAAGCATTTCTGTTAGGCACATTCCTTTAATTAATGTACAGAGTTAAATATGAATTGTACTCACAAAAAGGTTTTTTTACCCGTATTTTTACTTTCGAGGTCACAATATAAGTACAATTTCATTTACTGAAATAAATGTAATTACATATAAATCTATTATTTTCCAAACCAACAGCTCTAAATGTCTTGAATATAAATAATCCATTTTATAAACGAAAGAATTTATCCACAAGCAGGACTGAGACTGCTAGTGAAAATGTTTTTATTTGGTTTTTTTTCTAAAAGTAAAACACAATACTTTTCTTACAAATCTCTTAATCAGCAGAACACTTGGAATTTTTAGGTGTTTTTCTTTAGTAAGGACTGGGAAAATTGGTCAGGATTGAAGGAGAAATGGATGCTACCAAGTACACTAAAATAGCTAATGATAACCAGCAGCCCTCTGCTGGACAGCTGAAGATGGGCAGATGCTTCATCTTCCAGCACAATAATGACCCTTAACACACCATTAAAAACCAATGCAATGGATTAAGGATAGGAAGGTGAGTGACTTGAGTGGCCATATAAGCTGGTGCCCAGTTTCCAGATTCACGTCAAGAGATGAGTCTGCTGTGTTTAACTAATACACATAAACTGCACAGTTTCCCTAGCCTATCCTTTATTAACATGTACTGTAGATTTGGACAGGATCAAAGTTAGAGAATAACAATTTAGACAACAACTCCAGAACTTTCTACACTCCATAAAACATCTCTATATCTATATTTATGGGTTGATTGTACTCTAGCACAGCAAACACATGCTCTTTAAAATAAAGGTACATTTGAATCGCTGTCACTCAGGTACATGTTAAGCCACGCCCACAAAAGCACTAGTATTAACTCATGAGAAATGAAAGCAAAAGCTCACCGTCTCTCATAGTGCAGTAAAATGGCTGAAGGCGTTCTGAACTGCTCGATCTGTTTGGATCTACTGAAAGATCCAGTGACGATTCCCTGTGGACACAGTTACTGTCTGAGGTGTATTAAGAGCTTCTGGGATCAGCATGAGAACAGTGGAGTATATAACTGTCCACAATGCAGACAAACGTTCACCTCAAGGCCTGCTCTCAACAAGAACACCATGATGTCCGAACTAGCCGAGGAACTGAGGAAGAAAAGACTCCAAGCTACTCGTCCTGCCGCTGGACCTGGAGATGTGGGCTGCGATATCTGCACTGGGTCCAAACACAAAGCTGTCAAGTCATGTCTGGTTTGTCTGGCTTCATACTGTGAGACTCATATTCAGAGTCACTATGAATCTCATGCATTACAGAAACACAAGCTGGTCGAGGCCACCACGAACCTCCAGGAGAAGATCTGCTCTCATCATAACAAGCTACTGGAGATTTTTTGCCACACTGATCAGAAGTTCATTTGTTATTTATGCGTGATAGATGAACACAGCGGCCATAAGACGGTCTCAGTTGCAGCAGAAAGATCTGAGAAACAGGTAAACATGTCACGGTTAATGTGGTGGTAGGTAATTATTTACTAGTGCTAGTTACACTTTGAAAAGGTAATGATTGTGTTTCAAGGAGAAAGCATTAGATTTAAACTGTTAATACCAAAAGATATCACTAAAAAACAGAGATTAGTGGTTACTTTTGCAGGCAGATAAAAAATCAAACCTGTAATTTTTGGTGGTGAAACATGTAATTGTTCAGGGTGACTGACAATGACAAATCTGTGCAGATTACAACCCCAAATCAGAAAAAGCTTGGACAGTATGGGAAAAATATGCTGTGGTTCTAACATTTACGTACATTTAATGCAGACAGTATGAACCCAATGTTTTGTCTGGTTATTTCATTTGTTAATAAACATCCATTCCGACATTTCAGGCCTGCAACACATTCCAAAAAAGTTAGGATTTAGGGCTAGTAATGAGATAAAAATATAAATAATGATGTGATTTCAAACAGGTGATGTCAACAGGTGATTCTAATAATGATTTGGTACAAAAGCAGTATCCACAAAAGGTGTATATGTGGAGCAAAGATGTGCAGAAGATCTCCAGTTTGTCAACAAATAAAATTATTGAAATATTTTAAATATATAAATTTAAATATTTTTCGGAGATCATGGGTCTTCACTTTAGGCTTGTGCCCTTTGCCTTTTTACGGACTGAAATTCCTTTAAATTCTTTGAATCATTTAATGAGGTGATGCACTGTAGAGGGGGAAATATGTAAATCCCTTACAATCTTTCTTGGAGGAACATTGTTTTTGAACCTTTCAATAATTTTCTCAGACATTTGTTGGTAAACTGGAGATCCTCTGCCCATCTTTACTCCTAAAATACGTTTTTGGATAAGGCTTTTGAACTTGTTTTAATCACCTGTTTGAAATGATGAGCTTATTTAGTATTTTTTTTAACCTCATTGCTAGCCTTAAATTGCCCCTGCCCCTTTTGGAATGAAATGCAAGAATGGATGTTTATTAACAAACATGATATTTCTTGGGTTTGTAATGTCTGCAGTGAAATAAAAGTCAAAGTAAATTGAAGGAACATTGTTGGTTTTTTTTGTTACTGAAATGATGGTTTCATGAGATCAATTATATTTTTTCTAGAAACAACTGGCAGAGACCCAGAGGAAATCCAAGCAGAAAATCCAGCAGAAGAAGAAGAAGATACAAGAGCTGAAACGGGATATGGACTCTCTCAAGGTAAATACTAACTAGATGTAGGAGAAGGACTCAGTCAGTGCTTAAGATGAGTGCACACTAGAATAGAATGGAGAGAAAAACAGACATTTTGTCTCCAGCATTTTAATCCATGGTTAGGGCTAACTCTTCATTTCTTGACTTGTGCAAGGCTCTCCTCTGTTTTAGTATTTGATCAGAGATCTCCATCATTTCAGGGCTAACTCAGGGATCTCCAACATTTCAATTCATGATTGGGGCTATTTATTTCAGGACTTGACCAGGGCTATTCTCTAGTTCAGGACAATGCCAGGTCACTTTTCCATTTTAGGACCAGACCAGGGCTCTTCTCTCTTTCAGGACTTAACCAAGGTTCTGCACTATTTAAAGACTTGATCAGTTTTCACCTCTATTTCAGGATTTAATCAGGGATCTCTTCTATACGGTTCTCCACCATCTCTGGTTAAAGTACTGACCAGAAGGTTTAGGGTTCAGTCTCCACCACTATCAAGCTGTTACTGTTCTAAGTCACTCTGGATAAGGGCATCTGCTCAGTTCTGTAAATATAAAGAATCACTCCTGGATTGCCAGCATTTCAGGGTTCTCCTGTTTCAGGACTGGGCTAGCATTTCAGAACACATCTAAGGCTCTCTTCCATTTGCTCAGTGATGTTAGGGTTTACCTTCATGTCCACTTTAGCCAGTCAGATTTTGATTTCATCAAGACTGTCCACAAGATTCATTTCACAATGGATTCTTAACAATTCCCACTGAACCTTCTTCCCTCTGATTATCCCTTACAGCTCTCGGTACAGTCAGCAGTTGATGAAACTGATCGAATCTTCACAGATCTCATTGATTTCATTCAGAGAAGTTGCACTGAAGTGAAAGAACAGTTCAGATCTCTGGAAAAGACTAAATTGAGCCTGGCTAAGGAAATCCTGAGGAACCTGGATCAGGAGCTTTCTGATCAGAGGAGGAGAAGCTCTGAGCTGGAGCAGCTTTCAAAAACAGACGATCACATCCATTTCCTCCAGGTAAAGTCACAAGCTCTCTGACATTCTACAGCAGAGGCATAAATCATACAGATAGAGTGCCTACAAATCCTCATAATCATTTGAAATAGTCACTGATTTGTCTTAGAGGCTGAAATAAAAACAATAATAAATCTGTTTCCAGCTTTATTTACACATTTTGCCTTACAACACTTATATCAGGGCACATGCCCCAGTACAATGTTTATGTGCCCTGCTCAAATCACAGATGTAAAAGTCAATTTTATCCTGGATTCCTTAGCAGAGCTACAGGACAAGGCTCACAAATTCACTAATAATATTTAAAAAGAAAGTCAACCACACTGCAGAAGGTAATGATAGCTCATAGCTATATGTTTTGGTTAGCCATTTGTAGCTGTATAACCTACCAAAATACATATTAAAATACTAAAGCAAAGGCATTCATTAAACTATCAATGGAATCAGTTATGTTAGTATAAAAAATTAATGCAGTTAATAATAAACTCATGTCACTTATAATTATTCCAGTGTAAAGTTGATTTGTTACTTAAATTTGTTCAATAAGCAGTTTTTTCAGTTTGTAAGAATTACAGTGTTTAAAATAAATTTCAGTGATTTGGACTCAAATGATGTGCACGTGTGTTGAGGGGCGCTTGAAAATATTCTTATCTACGAAGGGGGGGCAGAAAAAGTTTGAGAACCACTGCTCTAAAGGGGCTGATCACTCATCAAAACCAGGTATTTTACTAATTACATTTTAATAATTAATCAGAATCTTTAAATGTTATGTTCACTTTCATGTTGAGGATTATAATGTGTGAATACATTGTGAATGTGTGAATACAGCTGGAAAAAGTTTATTTGATTTACAGTGGTACCTCGGAACTCGTCAAATTCAGTTCTCAATGCCTTTTTGACTAGAACAAATTTGTCTCGGTTCTCGTCGTTTGCTTAGTACTCAGCGCAGTTGCTTAAACTTGTATGAGTCGTATGAGTATTGTCACAGGTGCCTCCGGCTTGACGCTAGTGGCCAGCGTTGAGCTGCTTGTTCCGACGGCATCTGTGGCAGCTTCTGTAATCGGTCGCCCCGTCAGTAAGGCGGCTGATTACAGCTAATGATCCTCACCTGCTTCCTCTGGCTATTTAAGAGCTTCGCCAGTGGAAGCAAGTGTGGGATCATTCGTCTCCACTCCCGGCATGCTTCGTAAGCCCCGATCCTCGCTACGGCGTTATTTTGAATAAGGAGTCGCTGGCAGAACGTGCCGTTGAGATCTCACCAGTCTCATCCCAGCGCTCTTTTTAGAGCCCCCGCGCTTCTCCCCTTTATTCCCTGTTTTTGTTTCTTCGCTTTTATTTATTTGCAGGGTTCAGCAGACAATCTGCGCTCGCAAAGGAGCGTACAATTTCGTAGCGCAGTGATGCGTGAGGTGAGTTTGGTAAGGAATTTTTAGACCGTGTAGGCGAAGTGTTTTTACGCTGTTTTATTTTCCAGCTCGCAGCTCCACTCCGTCTGCTTCCCTTCCCTCGCTCTCTCTGCGCTACACAGTTGCGCTGCGGCTCCACCCTTCCCGCTCCCCGCTCTGCTTGTCTTGTCGTTCCCGCTTTCATTTTCAAGCGTGTTGGTGACATCTCTGTGTGGTACACACACGCACAGAGTCTCGCCTTATTCCTGCTTGTTGTTTATTCAGTTGTATATATTTTATTCAGTTTCATTTATTTTATTTTTCAGTTCTATCGCCCCGGTGACGTCACCGTGTGTGCGCACGCAGCGTGCACATTCGCTGCTATTGTGCACACACACAGAGTCTCACCTTATTTCTGCTTTTTATTCATTTATACTTAGCTTATTCAGTTTCATTTATTTAAGTTAATTTCAGTTCAATAAAACCATCTGGAGCTAACTGCACTTGGGTCCCAATCCTTCTTATTTGTTTTTGACGGTTCGCCACCGTCTTCACATGGCGAACCGTGACAGAATGATCCCACCAGCCAGGGGTTAGCTCCTGGACCTCCCGTATGGAGGTCCCCAGACGCTGTAGATGGCGGGTTTCGCTACCCGGGTCACGGCTGGCTTTCTGGGGGCAGTTCAGTGACGCTGGCCATGTCACTGATGTTTTTTTCCATCCGAAAGCTGAGGATTTTTCGTATCCTCACGATGAGGATTTTTGGCATCCTCACGATGAGGATTTTTCGTATCCCCACGATCAGGATTTTTCTTATCATCTCGAGGAGGATTTTTCTTATCCTCACGGAGAGGACTTTTCTCAACCTGCCCCTCCCAAATTGCCCAGCCCTCGCCATCGTCGGCGTCCACGTGGGGCCCGGATGGATTTGTTCAGCAGCATCATCCATCCGGACCCCCAGCCACTTGTTCCTGCCCCCAAACCCATGACCATTTACAACATTGATCAGGGTTCCGCGAGTGTGCAGGAGTATGTGGTTGAATTCAGTACCCTAGCCGCACAGAGCGGCTTGCATGGGCCGGCTCTCATGGGGCCCTTTAGAACAGGGCTTAATTATGATGTGGACATTGAGCTGTGCTTCCTCCCACCCGCCTCTTCCTTTGACCACCTGATGACCACCTGATGACCACCTGATGACCACCTTCCTTTGACCTCCGGCCAGGTTGCCGGAGTCCCGCCTCGATCAGCGTGCAAGGAAGAGGGCAGATAATATTCTCTACGGCTCAAGTCCACCTGGTCCCATGCCAGGGTCTACAGCGCCACCTAGCCCCGTTCACGAGTGCATTGAACGCTCGAGCTGGCAGAGCGAGCGCACGGCACCCCCCAGCTTTGAACTTGGGCTCGTCGCGCACTCAAGCTCTGCACCTGGGCAGTCAGACCCCAAGCTAGAGCCTTTAGCACCCCCTGGCCCCGTTCACGAGCGCATTGAACGCTCAAGCTGGCAGAGTGAGCGCATAGCGCCCCCCAGCTTTGAACCTGGGCTCGTCGCGCACTCAAGCTCCGCACCTGGGCAGTCAGACCCCATGCTAGAGCCTTTAGCGCCCCCTAGCCCCGTTCACGAGTGCATTGAATGCTCGAGCTGGCAGAGTGAGCGCACAGCGCCCCCCAGCTTTGAACTTGGCCTCGTAGCGCACTCAAGTTCCGCACCAGGGCAGTCAGACCCCGTGCCTGAGCGTATGGCGCCCCCTGTACCTGGGCCCGCCGCGCACGCAAGCCCCGTGTTCGAGCACAAAGACTCCACGGTGAGGCAGTTCACGCTGCCTGGCCCCGTACAGGAGCCTTATGCACCGTTAAGCCCCGTGTTCGAGCACAAAAGCTCCACGGAGAGGCTTACAGCGCCGCCTAGCCCCGTTCAGGAGCACGCTGAGTCGTTAAGCTCCAGAGAAGAGCACTTAGCGTTTTTTCGCTCTGAACCTGGGCTCGCCGCGCACTCACGCTCTGCACCTGGGCAGTCAGACCCTGTGCTTGAACATTTGGTGCCCCCTGGCACTGTACCTGGGTTTGCCGCGCAAGTTGGTCCCGTGTTTGAGCAGAAAGACTTCACGGTTGGACAGTTAGCGCCGTCTGGCCCCGTACAGGAGCCCATTGCGCCTCCTAGCCCCGCGTCTGAGCAAGAAAGCTCCACGCCTGGGCACTTTGCACACCGGTCGTTGCCGCCGACCTGTGCCTCGATTCCTGCATCGCGGTCAAGGGTCCCGATCCTCGCGCCTCGGTCAAGACCGATTTCTGTGCCGCGATCAATGGTCCCGTTCCCCGCGCCACTGTCTGAAAGACCGACTCCAGCACCGCGATCTCTGGCCCTGATCCCTGTGTCTCAGTCACTGGGACCGGCCCCTGCTTTGCCTTGGTCACCTCTGTTGACTCTTCCTCTGAGGTCCTTGGCATCTGTGCAGCTGGCCAGGTCCCTGGCTCCGGCCTTTTTTGTCGGTCTCAGTGGATCGGCTCTGGCTCCTTTTCTGCCAGTGCTGAGCTCCATCCCTGAGTCGTGGAGCTCGACCACTGAGCTGCCAGCAGTGCCGAGCTTCGCCTCCCAGCTGACGGGTCCTGTCCTGGGGCCGTCGACGACTAGCTCCACGCCTGAACCGCTGGCCTCCGCCTCTGGGGAGCTGGGTTTCGCCCCTCGGTCGCCAGTGGCCCATCTTGGCCATAGACCCGCCAGTCTGGTCCCTACGGGCGCCAGACCTGCCGTAACCTGCCCTTCCTTCCCGTTCAGTCCCTCGTTGAGGATTTGCCCTGCCTACCAGGGCCCCCCCATTCGCCAGACGCTTAATCCCGAGCGTGTTCGGCAAGTCATGGGTGCAATGGTATGCGCTTAGGGGCGTCGGGACGCCGCCCCTTTGGGGGGGTACTGTCACAGGTGCCTCCGGCTCGACGCTAGTGGCCAGCGTTGAGCTGCTTGTGCCGGCGGCATCTGTGGCAGCTTCTGTAATCGGTCGCCCCGTCAGTAAGGCGGCTGATTACAGCTAATGATCCTCACCTGCTTCCTCTGGCTATTTAAGAGCTTTGCCAGTGGAAGCAAGTGTGGGATCATTCGTCTCCACTCCCGGCACGCTTCGTAAGCCCCGATCCTCGCTACGGCGTTATTTTGAATAAGGACTCGCTGGCAGAACGTGCCGTTGAGACCTCACCAGTCTCATCCCTGCGCTCTTTTTAGAGCCCCTGCACATTCGCTGCTATTGCGCACACACACAGAGTCTCACCTTATTTCTGCTTTTTATTCATTTATACTTAGCTTATTCAGTTTCATTTATTTAAGTTAATTTCAGTTCAATAAAACCATCTGGAGCTAACTGCACTTGGGTCCCAATCCTTCTTATTTGTTTTTGATGGTTCGCCACCGTCTTCACATGGCGAACCGTGACAAGTATGACTCGATTCACGTGTCATGATTCAGTACACAGTGATTCAGTGATTTAGGTTCATAACAGCCCTCAGAGAAGATCTGCACTGTGTTCTAAGTACAAATAAGTCTCCATGGGTCCTAAAAAGGTTAGTTTATGAGAGCCAACCGAAAGCAAAACAGGAATTTAATGCTCCAGAACACAGACTGCAGTTAGCTTAGCAGCTATGCTAGTACCATGAGTTCACCAATAGAGTAAGTGTTTAGCTTTTACTTTTCACTTTCAATCCATTACTCACTAAATTACATGAGATTTTTCAACACTTTATTATAAATTAAGCTGTGTGTTAATGATTTTTGGCTGACTGTAGGTTAATGTAAGAACTTTAAACATTAACTAGATTATCATTATTTATCATAGTATCCTTTCGATATCTCTGCTATGATACAGTACAGACTGCATACTAAACATTCATGATATATTTAACTTATGATGGATTTGTCGTAATGTATCCCCATTGTAAATCATGGAGCACCTGTACAATACAACTCCATTAATGCATATAATGCCTTATACAGTGGGGATTTTCTGAGGGGTCTGGAACGGATTCATTCAATTTTCATTTTTCCTTATGGGACAAATTTTCTAAGTACTCGTCATTTTCAATTCTCAACAAGCCTTCTGGAATGAATTAACAACGAGAACTGAGGTACCACTGTGTTTTCATTTTCAGCATGTAATGTGACAAAAGGTCATGGTGTTGACATGGTATTTTTTTTTAATATTTATATTTATTTCATTTATATTTATATATTTACACAGCTACTCACCTTAGCTTCACCTGAATTTGTTAGAGCTCTAAAAGGTTTGGTCTCACTTCATTTTTGTGTTTGTGGGGGTTTTTTTATCTCCAGACTTTCCAGTCTCTCTGTACTCCGGTTAAATCTTCAGAATTACCCAGTGTTATGATTAACCCTAAACTGTCCATAGAAGATCTGAGGAAAGTCGTGTCTGAAGTGAAGGATGAGCTGTTCTGCAAGCTACAAGTGTTTAAGACCTCTGGAGGTATTTAAAGTTATATGAAAATGTAATTTATAAATAATGTTAGAAATATACAAAATACTAATGTATTATTAAATACTAATAATATACTAAAATGATCTTTTCTTGGTATAATAGACTATTCATTGTGGCCTGAGCCAAAGACCAGAGAAGACTTCATGAAATGTGAGTATCACACACTGACCATTATTGAGTCATTAATGGGGGAAGAGCAGTCTTAGTTCATGACAGGAAGTCTGTTCATACAGTTATTATAATGTAAAGAGTTGATAAATCTCACAAGTCATGCAAACCACTATTGAACTTACTTAATTATAATCATCTTAGATTTGTGTTTACTTACCGGGACTAAAATCCACTTTCCTTCCTGTATCAGATTGGCGTCGGCTGACTCTGGACCCAAACACAGCTCACACCCAGCTTCATCTGTCTGGTGAAAACAGAAAAGTGACAGTGACTCGTCAGGCCCAAAACTATCCTGCTCATCCAGAGAGATTTGACTTAATCCAGCAAATTCTCTGTAGAGAAAGTCTGTCTGGACGATGTTACTGGGAGGTTGAAATTTTATTGAAATACAACTCCACTATTGCAGTCTCATATAAAAGCATCAATAGGAAAATGCAAAACACTTTGAGTACAACCAACGAGTCTAAATTTGGGCGTAATGTCCAGTCCTGGGGTTTGACTTACATTAATTTTACATACAAATTCGTTCACAATAACAAAGTGATCGAACTTCCTGTAGAATCAGCACCCTCCAGAATAGGAGTGTACCTGGATCACAGTGCAGGAAGTCTGTCCTTTTACAGCGTCTCTGACACCATGACCCTCCTCCACAAAGTCGAGACCACATTCACTCAGCCCCTCTATGCTGGGTTTGAAATTTGCGGATACGACACTTTTATAAAGATATGTGATCTTAAACATTAAAATGAACATGAGCTCCTCTGTCTCGTAGCCTTAGCGGATAAGAGTGCAGCATCATGACCAGCTTCTACCAAAATCACATTTTTTATCTACATGCTAATTTGAAGGGATACCAAGACACGGTTTAACAATACAGTTCTATAACCTAAGACTAGGTTATAGATCTATAACCCACCTCCCAATAATAGGCATCATATAAATAATGTACATATTTATCTTACTAATTACTATCATAATTAGTTCAATGGTTAAATTGTCTGTATAAATAAACTGAACTACAGCAGAGGAGCAGCAATAAGGAGCAGATATGAGGTCTTTTCATTCATTCTACACTTCTTTGTTCAAAAATCCCTAATCATTTACTGACACTTCTTACTTATAATAGATAATGACCAGGTTGTGAATAAAGTGTTTTTGATGTTTTATTTGTGCTAACATGAGAAAATGTCCAAGACAAAACAAAGCATTTCTGTTAGTCACATAAATATGTACTCACCCAAAGTTTAATTAACTTTAATAGTTTTCTTTGTGTTTATTGTACATTCCAGCTCACAACATAAGCACAAGTTCATTTACTGAAATAAATGTAATTTTACATAAATAAATTATTTTCCAAACCAATGGCTCTAAACGTCTTGAATATAAATACACCTTTTCATAAACGGAAGAATTTACTCAAATGCAGGTACGGCACCACACACACACACACACACACACATACACATACACACAGTCTTAAATGCATGTGCACCCCTGCTCAATAGTGATGATTTTCGAAATATAAAGAAGAAATCTACCATCAGGATGAACCAATTACAATAAAGTTTTGAGACTTTACAAAATCCCTAGTGCATCATTTTGAAAAGGTGTTCAAACAGTTCCACATCCATCCTATATCTGTACGTTTGCTCCCTGCAAATGTCGTGTTAATGTCTTTTTATTCACAATCACAGCATGTCACCCGGGCGTTCAAACGTTTGACTGTAACCTCATGCTCTGTTCTTCAGAAGGGCCTCAAAGTCAGGAGAGCAGACCAGTTTGTGTTTAACATGGCCCAGCACGGTCAAATCTCCTCGTCTACCCTCGGTGCCAACGGATACCAGCTCCTACACAGACAGACACACAGGAAAATAAAGGAAATTTAATTTAATACATAATCAAACTAAGCAAAACCAACGTTTCAGCAATGGTTTTGCTGCACACAATGGAGCCTGTGTCCGATTTGCAAGCAGTATGTCATGCTATACAACATGTGTATGTCCATGTAGTGAGTATGGTTATGTACACTGATCAGGCATAACATTATGAACACCATGTTTCTACAATCGTTGTCCAATTTTAGTTCCACTTAGCATATAGAAGCACTTTATAGTTCTACAATTACAGACTGTGGTCCATCTGTTTCTCTACATGCTTTGTTCGTTGCCTTTACTTTCTTCTCGAATGGTCAGGACCCCCACAGGACCAGCATCATTCTCAGTGACACTGATGTGGTGGTGTGTTAGTGTGTGTTGTGCTGGTATGAGATGATCAGACACAGCAGTGCTGCTGGAGTTAAACACCTCAGTGTCACTGCTGGACTGAAAATAGTCAGCAACCAAAAATGTCCAGCCACCATCATCCTGTAGAGCACTGATGAAGGATCAGAGGATGACTAACACAAACAAGGTGGAGCAATACGGTAGAGGAAAACGGTAGATGGCAGATGGTGTTGAAAAACTGAATCCATCACCCAAATAGTAGCTGATCTGTGGGGGTCCTGACCATTAGAGAACAGAGTAAGGGGGACTGAAAGTATGTAGAGAAACAGATGGACTACAATAGGATAGGATAGGATAAGTATAGGATAAGTAGAACTGATAATATGGACAATGAGCATAGAAACAAGGAGGTGTACCTAATAAAGTGACCAGTGAGCTTATACAAAATGTTTGACCTGAAGGAAGGAGCATTACGTCCCCAGAGCCACGTCCAGTGTGATGCTCCCCAGCACCAGCTGCACTCGGCCCGATTTCCTCACCAACATGCGGCCCACCAAGCCCTCCTGCAGCTCCCGGAGATGGCAGACGTTCTCCTCCTCAGGCTCCTCCTGAGCACACGAACCACAACGATACACACACTCGTTCACACACCTCACCAGACTGGTCACACGGGCTACGTTTGGCCCAAAAGTGACCCAAATCCGATTGTTTTCATCATACGTGAAACAGATGTGTCATCTTTGGAGCAGTGTGAATAGAAAAACACACTGGATCTGACATATTCAGCTCCGATTTGAGCCACTCTCATATGTGGTGTGATACACAATGTGACTCAGCCTGAACAGCCGGATCAGATCAGATCAGAAGGGAAAACTGAATATGAGCAGTGAGGGAGGATTTCAGTGGCTGAAGAGTGAAGTAACAGACCTCATATATTTGGGGTGATGTCTTTAAAGAAATGGCCAAATGCGACCACAGGAGGACCTGGCTGCAGTGTTAAAGGAAATCTAGAGAGGTGAAGAAAATATGAAGAAAATATGAGTGTTATTGCAGCTCTGCAAAGGTCAGCCCTGCTGAGTGCCGAACATCACGTGTCACTTCAAAGTGCACCCGCAACCAAACCTGTCAAATTTCGTGGGCATAGATCAAAAACTGACTGAGTTATGGTCAATGCCCTTCCAGGAGCCCTAGAGACCAGTCGGGGACCTCAGGGGCGTCACATGTCACCTTACCACCATGTTCAAATTTACGACTACAACAATTTCATTCAGATTTGTGACTTTAAACATTAAAATGAAACATCATGACCATCTTCTGCCAAAATCACTTTATCTACATGCTAATTTGAAGGGATACCAAGACACTGTTTAACAATACAGATCTACAGCCTAAGACTTCTAGACGTCCAAATCTGTCTCAGTTCACCTAAACCTGAAAACTTATTTCCACCACTGTACATGTACACAATTATTACCTGAAATCTATTATATCCTGCTGTACAACGACTCCATCACAGATTATTACTTTATTCCTTTTACTTCATTCCTTTATACCCTGCTATACAATGACTCTTAAGAACTTGATAAAGTTGTCAGGTCTCATCCAGAGGAGAATGGATTCCTTATTTAAATTGTTATTTCCTTATTTATTTCCTAGCTCTTCTTGATGTTTGTCAACTTTGTGTCTCAGGGAGTTTGTCTTTGCCACTGTTACCTCAGGTAATGTTAATATCTTAGGTTCATATATCTAGTAAAAGTACAGTATTATTTTATCAAGTTTGATGTTAGGGGTTAGTGAGCCACCTCCCAATAATAGGCACGGTATAAATTATGTACATATTTATCTTATTACTATTTTAATTAATGCCTTGGTTAAATTGTCTGTATAAATAAACTGAACTATAGCAGAGGAGCAGAAATAAGGAAGTGATTAAATCTGGGACATTTCAATCCCTGCTTGTTTCAAAGGAATGTTTACCTCTTCCAGTTGTTTGTAATCAAAGTGTAAATAGAGATATGACTGCAGTTCACCTCCACAAAAATAAGGGGTGCAGCTTCCTTGACTAACAGAAATTATTTATGTTTGAAGGTATATATTTTTTAATACAAGTGATCCATTGGTTTAAGTAAAATGCAGATAAGAGGTCTTTTCTTTCACCTTACACTTCACTGTTCAAAAATCGATAATCATTTACTGATGTTTCTTATATACTGTATAATAGATAATGACCAGGTTGTAAATAAATAGTATTTATCTATTCTGTTTGTGCTAGCATGAGGAAATGTAAATATCCAGAAAAACAAAAAATTACTTCTGTTAGTCACATTCCTTTAATTGATGTACAAAAATAAATATGAATTGTAATCACAAAAGTTTTTTCCCATATTTTTGCTTTCCAGCTCACAATATAAGCACAAGCTCATTTACTGAAATAAATGTAATTATGTATAAATCAATTACTTTTCAAACCAACAGCTCTAAACATCTTGAATATAAATTCTGCTAGATAGCTGAAGATGGGCAGGTGCTTCACTTTGGCACAATAATGACCTTAAACACACCATCAAAAAGCAATGCAATGGATTAAGGATAGGAAGGTGAGTGACTTGAGTGGCCAAGTCAGCTGATGCAATTTGAATCGGAGTAGGCTACTTGTTTAGCCGGTTCACCTAGGTACATGTTAAGCCACTCCCACAAAAGAACTAGTCTTATTTTTTGAGAAATGAAAGCAAAAGCTCACTGTTTTACAAAACGCAGTAAAATGGCTGAAGCCGTTCTGAGCTGCTCGATCTGTTTGGATCTGCTGACAGATCCAGTGACGATTCCCTGTGGACACAGTTACTGTCTGAGCTGTATTAAGAGCTTCTGGGATCAGCATGAGAACAGTGGAGTATATAACTGTCCCCAGTGCAGACAAAGGTTCACCTCAAGGCCTGCTCTCAACAAGAGCACCATGCTGTCCGAACTAGCCGAGGAACTGAGGAAGAAAAGACTCCAAGCTGCTCATCCTGCCGCTGGACCTGGAGATGTGGGCTGCGATATCTGCACTGGGTCCAAACACAAAGCTGTCAAGTCATGTCTGGCTTGTTTGGCTTCATACTGTGAGACTCATATTCAGAGTCACTATGAATCTCAGGCATTACAGAAACACAAACTGGTCGAGGCCACCACGAACCTCCAGGAGAAGATCTGCTCTCATCATAACAAGTTACTGGAGATTTATTGCCACACCGATCAGAAATTCATTTGTTACTTATGCGTGATAGATGAACACAGCGGCCATAAGACGGTCTCAGTTGCAGCAGAAAGATCTGAGAAACAGGTAAGCATGTCACGGTTAATGTGGTGGTAGGTAATTATTTACTAGTTTTACTTTCATTTTGAAAAGATAACGATTATGTTTCAAGGCGAAACCATGGAAGCACAATATAAAAATTAACTGTTTTTTTTTTCTAAAGAAACAACTGGCAGAGACCCAGAGGGAATCCAAGCAGAAAATTCAGCAGAAGGAGAAGAAGGTACAAGAGCTAAAACAAGATATGGACTCTCTTAAGGTAAATACTAGGTAGATGTAGGAGAAGGCATAAAAATGCCTTTTCCAGAACAGTATTAGCAACGTTTATACTTTCAGGACTCCCCTCCATTACAGGACTCAGCCAGTGCTTAAGATGAGTACTAGAATAGAAAGGAGAAGAAGAACGCGCTTCATTACATACATCTCCAGCATTTTAACTCTTGGTCAGGGCTAACCTTTCATCTCTTGACTTGTTGACTTGGCTCTCCTGATTTAGAACTTGGTCAGGGATCTTCATCATCTCAGGGCTGACTCAGTGATGTTAGGGTTTATCTCCATGCCTACCTTTAGCCTGTCAGATTTCAGATTTAATCAAGACTGTCCACAATATTCATTTCACAGTGGACTGTTAATGATTCCCATTGAACCTTCTTCCCTCTGATTATCCCTTACAGCTCTCGGTACAGTCAGCAGTTGATGAAACTGATCAAATCTTCACAGATCTCATTGGTTTCATTCAGAGAAGTTGCACTGATGTGAAAGAACAGTTCAGATCTCTGGAAAAGACTAAACTGAGCCTAGCTGAGGAACTCCTGAGGAACCTGGAGCAGGAGCTTTCTGATCAGAGGAGGAGAAGCTCTGAGCTGGAGCAGCTTTCAAACACAGACAATCACATCCATTTCCTGAAGGTAAAGTCACAAGCTCTTCTATATACGGCAGGAGCATAAATCATAGGCACTGATTTTTCTTAAAGCCTGCTATGAAAAACATTAATAAATCTCTTTCCAGCTTTATTTACACAGTTTGCCTTACAACACTTATCAGGGCACATACCCCAGTACAATGTTTCTGTGCCCCACTAAAATCACGATTGTAAAAGTCAATTTTATCTTGGATTCCTTAGCAGAGCTACAGGACAAGACTCACAAATTCACTGCCAATATTTAAAAGTGTCACGATCACGGAAAGGAAGGACAAAGGAGGCAGATGTAAACGCAGGTGACTTCGATTTATTTACAGTGAACATAGTGAATAACATAGACAGACCATGCAAACATAAACTTAGAAGACTAACAGAAACAGCTTATGTCAAAACAGAAGGAAGGCGCAGCTTAGAAGCGCAAAGGACAAGAACACAAAAGCAAGGAAACCAGACAGACCCAGACTAACCCAAGGAAGCAGAACAAAATATGGATGAAAACAAAGCAGGGAGCCAGAATATAGGAGGTACAGACACGAGCTTCAGGAGAACAGGGGACAATAAGGAGGAAGAGAATGATACGGAACACACAAGACACATATGTACAGTTCTGAACCACGGGGTTATTCTCTTCACAGGAGTCCTACCACTCCCCGTACACATACCATTAATGGTTCAATTAGTCCCGGGCCAGAAAGTCCTAGTGGTTGCAGGCAGGGCTGCATGAATCACCTGAGGTGCCAGATGCAACCTTGCATGTGCAGGCGGCATTGACAACCACGTGGGTGGCACTGTCTACGACTTTGAGTCCCTGGGGGCCACTGGGACAGAGTGGACCTGTGCTGAGGTCACTGTCAAGCTGCTGGTAGGCAGTGTCACCCTCGAGGTGTGCCTTGTGGGTGGGGTCACAGGGGGACATCTTACGGGCAGGGTCGCTGTGACTGTCTCTGTAGGGAGCGTCGAGTGCGTGATGTACTCGGGTGGGCATTGCTCTCGTGACCGAATCAAGCGTGGGTCTAAATTTGCCAGGCTCTTGGACAGGCAGTGACTTTACGGACTCTGATGTGGGCACCAACTGGACCGGCTCTGGGGCGATTGCCGACTTGACGGACTCTGGGGCAGTCTCTGAGACGGGCGTGCTCTGGACGGTCTCTGAGGTGGGCGCCGACTTGACAGGCTCTGGGGCAGTCTCCGAGACGGGCGAGTGTAGGCTTTGGCGTGGGATTAGCGGACGTAGATCGATGCTTCTTCTGGTGCTTCTTGGCCGAACGGGAGAGTCCACAGTTTGGGCTCTGGAGGCGATTGCCGGACTGGCAACCCCCATTCAGAATCCATGCTCACCAGGGTTAGGGGATACTCCATTTAAGGTAATCCTCTGGGTATTCGTCGTCAGAGGACTCTGACCACATGTTACGAAACATGGGAGACACACTTGCTATGTCTTTTTTATGGTCTGGCTTACTGTCATGCTCACGACAAGGAAGGACAAAGGAGGCAGACGTAAACGCAAGTCACTGGGGCTTATTTGCAGTGAACATAGTGAACAACATAGACAGACCATGCAAACAAACTTAGAAGGCTAACAGATACAGCTAACAACCAATAACACATGAGACAACACATAAGGCTAATGCTAACATGTAACACATGCAACAAGCTAACAGGCTAACAAACAACAACAAGACTAAACATAAAACCAAGCTTAAACATAGAACAGGTAACCAGAGATAACAGGTGACTACACAAGGGAAAGGAGACTAAAGTACAAAGAGGCAAGACAAAGAGAGGAAGACAAACTAGCATGGAAGACTCCAGATGGGAGCCAAGGCAAACCACAATGTGAAAAAGCCAGACAAGGAAGTGAACAGGAAGATGGGTATTTGTAGGAAAGGACAGCAACAAAAACAAAATGAGAAAAAAATCCAGGAAATCACATTGTAGGATTTAATTGTAAATTATGGTGGAAAAAAAGTATTTGGTCAATAACAAAAGTTCAACTCAATACTTTGTAACATAACCTTTGTTTATCAATGACACAGGTCAAACGTTTCCTGTAAGTCTTCACCAGGTTGGCACACACTGTAGCTGGTATTGGCCCATTCCTCCATGCAGATCACCTCTAGAGCAGTGATGTTTTGGGGCTGTCACTGGGCAACATGGACTTTCAACTCCCTCCACAAATTTTCTATGGGGTTGAGGTTTGAAAACTGGTTAGGCCACTCCAGGACCTTGAAATTCTTTTTATGGAGCCACTCCTTCGTTGCCCGAGCGGTGTGTTTGGGATCATTGGTCATGCTGGAAGCCCCAGCACGTTCCATCTTCAATGCTCTCACTGATGGAAGGAGGTTTTGGCTTAAAATCTCACGATACATGGCCCCGTTCATTCTTCCCTTAACACGGATCAGTCGTCCTGTTCCCTTTGCAGAAAAACAGCCCCAAAGCATGATGTTTCCACCCCCATGCTTCACAGTAGGTATGGTGTTCTTGGGATGCGACTCAGCATTCTTCTTCCTCCAGTTGAGTTTTTACCAAAAAGTTCTATTTAGGTTTCATCTGACCACATGATATTCTACCAGTCCTCTTCTGGATCATCCATATGCTCTCTGGCAAACTTCAGACAGGGCCTGGAAATGTACTGACTTAAGCAGGGGGACACGCCTGGCACTGCAGGATCTGAGTCCCTCTCGGCGTAGTGTGTTACTGATGGTAGCCTTTGTTACTTTGGTACCAGCTCTCTGCAGGTCATTCATCAGGTCCGTCCGTGTAGTTTGTGGGTGACCAAATACTTATTTTCCAAATACTTATTTGCTGTTCATGTGTGGTTGACCAGCAGAGAATTGGTTATATGAGACCGGCTGATGCCAATCACACCCAAATACAATTTACAGCATTTAGCAGACTTATCCAGAGCCCTTTTCCAGAGCGACTTGCAATTGGTACAGTCTTACAATCCAAGCAATCGTGGGTTAAGGGCCTTTCTCAAGGACCCAACAGTGGCAGCTTGTTAGAGGTGGGATTTGAACCCTGGACCTTCTGGTCCATAATCATGATAATAGTGAAGGCTTTAATTACTGTAAGGTTTAGTTCGCCCCACAGAATTACACAAATCAGAATGCATGAAACAGTTACAGAATGTAAACAGATTTTATTGTGCAATCTGCAACGTTTTGAAAACAGAGTTTAAAAGAGAGAGGTGACTATTTTTGGATTATGTATTTTTGCTCCGGTAAGACATACCCATAATTCTGTGGGTTAATCATTACTCTGAATCAGTCTCCAGAGTTACTGCATTCATAATGTGGTTCTTCTTTTGCATCGCCGATCTCACTTTATAATCTAGTTCTGTGTTCTGTTCTTTAAACTGATGGATCCTTTCCAAGCTGTTAACAGACTGTTTCTAGGCTGTGATGTATGTGATGCTACCTGGCTAGCAAGCTTTACCCAGCATGCTGTTTGGTGATGTAGTTCTACTTAGAGCTTAGCAGCGGTCGTAGTGGCGAAAAAAAAATTATATCATTTACTGCCTATTTGTTAGAATTGTGTTTCTGCTATGAACTGATATGGAGGTATATGAAAAATGCATACCGTAGGGGAAATTAACACCAGTGTACCTGTTGAACCAGTATATCGCCCAGCACTACTCTATAGCAGTGTAAGTTGTTTAATAAGAAGTTGTTCAATTTGTATGAATTACAAAGTTTAAAATAAATTTCAGTGATTTGGACTCAAATAACAAAAAAGTTTGATAACTACTGCTCTGATGGGGCTGATCTCTCATCCAAACCAGGTATTTTACTAATTACATTTGAATAATTAATCAGAATTTTTAAATATTTTCACTTTCATGTTAAGGGATTACAATGTGTGAATACAGCTGGAAACGTTCAGTATTATTTATTTTAATTTTCAGCATGTAATGTAACAAAAGGTCATGATTTTGATGTGGTATATTTTCTTCGGTCTCACTTCATTTTTGAGTTTGTGGGGGTTTTTTTATCTCTAGACTTTCCCGTCTCTCTGCACCCCGGTTGAATCTTCAGAATTACCCAGTGTTATGATTAACTTTAAACCGTCCATAGAAGATCTGAGGAAAGTCACTCTGAGGAAGGAGGAGCTGTTCTGAGCTACAAGTGTTTTAAGACTGATGGAGGTATAAAAAGTATAAAATGTAATTTGTAAACAAAGTTAGAAAAGGAAAATATACATAAACCTATCTTTCTAGGTATAGTAGACTATTCATTGTGTCCTGAGCCAAAGGAACCAGAGAAGAATCATTGAATGTGAGTATAACACACCGACCTTCAATTATTAAATCAATGCGTCGTTGAGTCATTGGTGAAGCCATTAATGGGGAAAGAGCAGCCTTAGTTCATGAGTATTATACTGTAAATAGCTGAAATAAATCTCACAAGTATGCCTAACCACTACTAAAACCCTATAATTATAATCATCTTAGATTTGTGTTTATTTGTCAGCAAGGAATTGAATTTCCTTCCTGTGTTCAGATTGGAGTCGGCTGACTCTGGACCCAAACACAGCTCACAACAGGCTTCATCTGTCTGATGACAACAGAAAAGTGAAAGTGACTCTTCAAACCCAAAACTATCCTGATCATCCAGAGAGATTTGACTTCATCCTGCAAATTCTCTGTCGAGAAAGTCTGTGTGGACGATGTTACTGGGAGGTTGAAATTTTATTGAAGTACAGTTCCACTATTGCAGTCTCATATAAAAGCATCAATAGGAAAACGCAAAACAGTTTTGATAAAAGCAATGAGTCTAAATTTGGGTATAATGTCCAGTCCTGGGGTTTGACTTGCATTAATTCTACTTACAAATTCATTCATAATAACAAAGAGATCAAACTTCCTGTACAATCAGCACCCTCCAGAATAGGAGTGTACCTGGATCACAGTGCAGGAAGTCTGTCCTTTTACAGCGTCTCTGACACCATGACCCTCCTCCACAAAGTCGAGACCACATTCACTCAGCCCCTTTATGCTGGGTTTCAAATTTAAAGATATGACAATTGTATCCAGATATGTGATCTTAAACATTAAAATGAAGCATGAGCTCCTCTGTCTCGTAGCTTTAGCAGATAAGAGTGCAGCATCATGACCAACTTCTACCAAAATCACTTTTTTATCTACATACTAATTTAAAGAGATATCAAGACACTGTTTAACAATACAGATCTACAGCCTATGACTTCTAGATGTCCAAGTCTGTCTCATTTCACCTGAACCTGAAAACTCTTATTTCCTACACTGTACATGTTCACAATTATTAATCGATTCCTTTAAATCCTGCTGTACAGCGACTCTTAAGAACTTAATCAAGTTGTCAGGCCTCACTGACAAGAGCACGGATTCCTTACTTAAATTGCTATTTCCTTATGTATTTCCCAGTTTTATGTTCTGCGGCCAGAACTTGGGATTTTCGCCCGTAGACGATTTGGACTACATCGCCCACAATCCCTTGCAGTGGCAAGATGGCCTCAAACTCACTGGGACCTGGGCCGTTTCTCACTATGCGTACTTTCTGTACTTGTGTACTTGTGAAATGTCATCAGTCAAGCCCAAGCATTGTTCCATTTCCAAATCCGCTCCAAATCCCCGGATGTGTTCTTGCTCCACCCATATTACCGAGGATGCATCGGAGCAGACTTGTGCGGACTTGAACAGCGAAATATCCCACAATGCATTGCCAGCTTGGTAATGGTTGATGAGAGGACTTCCAACTGGATGTATCATTTCTAAAGTAATACTGTTATTGTGTCACGGAATGAAGTTATAAGATATTTTTAGGCGAGAATGTAGTTGTTTAAAATTCAACTATGCAGTCGGTTTATGAAGATAAAGCTTACATAAAAAATGCTCAGACGATTTCGGAGATATGATGTAAAGTTATTAACGTATTTATTATGCATTATAAGTATTATTTATTCAGTCCGTATTCTAAATATGAATTGCCTGATATAAATTGAAGTTCAGAATTAAATTCCCTTCTAAAATCAGACTTGTTTGGTGCTGGCTTATGTTTGGGAAGGTTTTTATTTATGCTTAAATGCGGTCGGACCGTTGTGTGCATCTGCGCCCGCCTTGTGTTTAACTGCCGGCGGCTGCGTCCGCGCTCTTGTGTTCCCGGCTCGCGGCCTCTTGTGTTGTTTGTCGCGCTATCCCCTTTAGCCTAGCTAAAAAAGTAGAAATCTTCTACTTCACTTTTAAAGAAATCCAAAGGTCTTTAACATTATTTAAGTGTTATTTTCTCAAGTCAGTGAGAACCTTTCAATAAAAGGCATTGTATAAATTATGTACATATTTCACTTAGTATTATCTTAATTAATGCCTTGGTTAAATACTTGTACTTTCCAGCTCACAACATAAGCACAAGTTCATTTATTTTGAAATAAATGTAATTATATATAAATCAATTCCTTTCCAAACCAACAGCTCTAAATGTGTGACCTGAGTGGCCAAATCAGCTGGTGCCCTTTGAATCGGAGTTGGCTACTTATTTATTCAGTTCACCCATGTTCATGTTAAGCCACTCCCACAAAAGAACTAGTCTTATTTTTTGAGAAACAAAAGCAAAAGCTCACCGTCTCTCATAGTGCAGTAAAATGGCTGAAGCCGTTCTGAGCTGCTCGATCTGTTTGGATCTACTGAAAGATCCAGTGACGATTCCCTGTGGACACAGTTACTGTCTGAGGTGTATTAAGAGGTTCTGGGATCAGCATGAGAACAGTGGAGTATATAACTGTCCCCAATGCAGAGAAACGTTCACCTCAAGGCCTTCTCTCAAGAAGAGCACCATGCTGTCTGAACTAGCCGAGGAGCTGAGGAAGACAAGACTCCAAGCTGCTCGTCCTGCCGCTGGACCTGGAGATGTGGGCTGCGATATCTGCACTGGGTCCAAACACAAAGCTGTCAAGTCATGTCTGGCTTGTTTGGCTTCATACTGTGAGACTCATATTCAGAGACACTATGAATCTCAGGCATTATGGAAACACAAGCTGGTCGAGGCCACCACGAACCTCCAGGAGAAGATCTGCTCTCATCATAACAAGCTACTGGAGATTTATTGCCACACCGATCAGAAGTTCATTTGTTACTTATGCATGATAGATGAACACAGCGGCCATAAGACGGTCTCAGTTGCAGCAGAAAGATCTGAGAAACAGGTAAACATGTCACGGTTAATGTGGTGGTAGGAAATTATTTACCTCAGTTGCAGCAGAAAGATCTGAGAAACAGGTAAACATGTCACGGTTAATGTGGTGGTAGGAAATTATTTACTAGTGCTAGTTACACTTTGAAAAGGTAATGATTGTGTTTCCAGGAGGAATCTTTCAAGAGTTAGACTTAAACTGTTGATGCCAAAAGATATCTCTTTAAAAATAGACATTAGGGGTTACTTTTGCAGGCAGATCGAAAATCAAAACTGTAGCTGTTGGTGGTATGGCATGTAATTGTTCAGGGTGACTGACAATCACAAATCTGTGCAGATTACAACTCCAACTCAGAAAAAGCTTGGAAAAAACTTTTGGTACAAAAGCAGTATCCACAAAGTGGAAATGTGGAGCAATTACTGAAATATATTTAAAATGTTCCTCAAAGAAGGATTTATATATTTCAGTTCTGACATTTTTCTGCTTGAGCTTGTTTTGCATTGTCTTGTTGAAAAAGATGTCATCCTGATGGCATCTTATGTTGCTCTAAAATCTTAGTGTACTTTTCTGCATTAACGATGTATCACAGAAGTGTAAATGACCTTTGCCAAGGGCCCTTACCCGACCCCATACCATGACAGAGCCTGGCTTTTTTACTTGTTTGCTGATAACAGTCTGGATGGTCCTTTTCATCTTTGGTCCAGAGCATACGGTGTCCATTTCTTTCAAAAATGATCTGAAATATTCACTGGTCTGAGCACAATACACATTTCCACTGTGTGATGGTCCATCCTAGATGCCTCTGAGTTATGAGATGTTATATGAGTTATGAGTTTACCTTCCCGCCCTTGCCCTTTATGCACTGAAATTCCTCTAAATTCTTTGAATGATTTAATGATATTATGATAATGATAAATGAAACGAAGTAGTCCAGAAAAAACATGAAATACCTTGGGTTTGTACTGTCAATGTCAATTACCAATTTTTTGTTACTGAAATGATGGTTTCATGAGATCAATTATATTTTTTGTAGAAGCAACTGGCAGAGACCCAGAGGGAATCCAAGCAGAAAATCCAGCAGAAGGAGAAGATGGTACAAGAGCTGAAACAGGATATGGACTCTCTCAAGGTAAATACTAACTAGATGTAGGAGAAGCAACGTTTATACTTTCAGGACTCCCCTCCATTGCAGGACTCAGCCGGTGCTTAAGATGAGTGCTCACTAGAATAGGATGGAGAAGGAATCAGGCAGTTTGTTTCCAGCATTTTAATCCTTGGTCAGGGCTAACTCTTCATTTCTTGACTTGTTCAGGGCTCTCCTTTGTTTTAAAACTTGCTCAGGGATCTCCATCATATCAGGTCATGATTGGAGCTCTTTATGTCAGCACCTGGCCAGGGCTCTCCTCTCTTTCAGGACTTACCCAGGGATCTGCACTATTTCAAGACTTGATCAGGATTCACCTCCATTTCAGGATTTAGTCAGGGATCTCCTCTGTCTCAGTTCTTCTATATGGTTCTCCATCATCTGTGGTTAAAGTAGTAGATTACGGACCAGAAGGTTCAGGGTTCAGTCTCCAGCACTATCAAGCTGTTACTGTTGGGCCCTTGAAAAAGGCCCTTAATTGCCCATAATTGCTTGGATTGTACCGTGTAAGACTGTATCAGTTCTAAGTCACTCTGGGTAAGGGCATCTGCTCAGTTCTGTAGATATAAAGAATCACTCGTGGATCTCCACCATTTCAGGGTTCTCCTGTTTTATGACTGGGCTTTCTGGCATTTCAAAACACGCCTAAGGCTCTCTTTAATTTGATCAGTGATGTTAGGGTTTACCTTCATGTCTTCTTTAGTCAAATGTCAGATTTCATGAAGACTTTCCACAAGATTCATTTCCCATTGAACCTTCTTCCCTCTGATTATCCCTTACAGCTCTCGGTACAGTCAGCAGTTGATGAAAGCGATCGAATCTTCACAGATCTCATTGATTTCATTCAGAGAAGTTGCACTGAGGTGAAAGAACAGTTCCGATCTCTGGAAAATACTAAATTGAGCCTGGCTGAGGAACTCCTGAGGAACCTGGAGCAGGAGCTTTCTGATCAGAGGAGGAGAAGCTCTGAGCTGGAGCAGCTTTCAAACACAGACGATCACATCCATTTCCTCCAGGTAAAGTCACAAGCTCTCTGACATTCTACAGCAGGGGCATAAACCATACAGATAGAGTGCCTACAAATCCTCATAATCATTTGATGTAGGCACTGATTTGTCTTAGAGGCTGCAATAAAAACAATAATAAATCTATTTCCAGCTTTATTTACACATTTTGCCTTACAACACTTATATCAGGGAACGTACCCCTGTACAATGTTTCTGTGCCCTGCTCAAATCACGGATGTAAAAGTCAATTTATCCTGGATATTCCTTTGCAGAGCTACAGGACAAGTCTAACAAATTCACTACTAATATTTAAAAGAAATTCAACCATGCTGCAGAAGGTAATGATAGCTCATAGCTATATGTTTTGGTTAGCCATTTATAACCGTATAACCTACCAAAAGTACATATTGAAATACTAAAGCAAAGGCATTCATTAAAAAAATGAATGCAGTTAATAATAAACTCATGTCACTTGTAATAATTCCAATGTAAATGTGATTTGTTACTTTAATTTGTTCAATAAGAAGTGTTTAAAATAAATTTCAGTGAGGTTTGGACTTAAATGTTGTTTGTCAGAGGGCTCAAAAATATTCTACAGAAGAGTGTCAAGAAAAAGTTTGATAACCCCTGCTCTAAAGGGGCTGATCACTCATCCAAACCAGGTATTTTACTAATTACATTTTAATAATTAATCAGAATCTTTGAATGTTATTGTCCCTTTCATGTAGAGGATGGTAATGTGTGAATACAGCTGGAAAAAAGTTCATTATCATTTATTTTCATTTTCAGAATGTAATGTGACAAAATGTCATGATTATGTCAAGGTATATTTATTTTTGTCTCACTTTATTTTTGAATTTGTGGGTTTTTATCTTCAGACTTTCCAGTCTCTCTGCACCCCGGTTGAATCTTCAGAATTACCCAGTGTTATGATTAACCCTAAACTGTCCATAGAAGATCTGAGGAAAGTCGTGTCTGAAGTGAAGGAGGAGCTGTTCTGCAAGCTACAAGTGTTTAAGACCGTTGGAGGTATTTAAGGTTATGTGAAATTGTAATTTATAAATAATGTTAGAAAAGGAAAATCTAATTAACTTATATTTTCTTGATATAGTAGAGTGTTTGTTGTGGCCTGAGCCAAAGACCAGAGGAGACTTCATGAAATGTGAGTATCACACAGTGACCATTATTAATCATGAGTCATGAATGATTGGTGATGTCATTAATGGGGGAAGAACAGCCTAGTTCATGACAGGAAGTCTGTTCATACAGTTATTATAATGTAAATAGCTGATAAATCTCACAGGTCATGCAAACCACTATTGAACTTACTTAATTATAATCATCTTAGATTTGTGTTTATTTACTGGGACTAAAATCCACTTTCCTTCCTGTGACAGATTGGTGTCGGCTGACTCTGGACCCAAACACAGCTCACAACAGACTTCAGCTGTCTGATGAAAACAGAAAAGTGACAGTGGCTCGTCAGGCCCAAAACTATCCTGCTCATCCAGAGAGATTTGACTTCATCCAGCAAATTCTCTGTAGAGAAAGTCTGTCTGGACGATGTTACTGGGAGGTTGAAATTTCAATCCCATTGAAGTACAATCCCACTATTGCAGTCTCATATAAAAGCATCAATAGGAAAATGCAATACAGTTGGGTTAAAAGCAGTGAGTCTGAGTTTGGGTATAATGACCAGTCCTGGGGTTTGACTGGCATTGGTTCTACTTACAAATTCCTTCATAATAACAAAGAGATCAAACATCCTGTAGAATCAGCACCTTCCAGAATAGGAGTGTACCTGGATCACAGTGCAGGAAGTCTGTCCTTTTACAGCGTCTCTGACACCATGACCCTCCTCCACAAAGTCAAGACCACATTCACTCAGCCCCTCTATGCTGGGTTTCAAATTTGTGGATATGGCAGTTTCATCCAGATATGTGATCTTAAACATTAAAATTAACATAAAATTAGCTCCTCTGTCTCATAGCCTTAGCGGATAAGAGTGCAGCATCATGACCAACTTCTACCAAAATAACTTTATTTATCTACATGCTAATTTGAAGGGATACCAAAACACAGTTTAACAATACAGATCTACAGCCTAGATGTCAAGATGAAACAAACTTCAAGGTCTGTTTCAGTTCACCGTAAGCTGAAAACTCTTATGATTTCCAAAATATACATGTACACAATTATTACCTGTTTCCTTTAAATCCTGCTGTACGACGGCTCTTAAGAACTTGATCAGGTTGTCAGGCCTCACCCAGAGGAGATCTTTTCATTCACCTTAGACTTAATTGTTCAAAAATCCCTAATAATGTACTGATGTTTCTTATATATAATAGATAATGACCAGGTTGTAAATAAACTGTATTCTTGATCTATTCTATGTGTGCTAGCATGAGGAAATGTAAATGTCTAGAACATCACAAAGCATTTCTGTTAGTCACATTCATGTAATTAATGTACAGAATTAAATATGAATTGTACTCAGAAAAAGGTTTTTTCCCGTATTTTTACTTTCCAGCTCACAATGTAAGCACAAGTTTATTTACTGAAATAAATGTAATTACATATAAATCAATTATTTTCCAAACCAACAGCTCTAAATGTCTTGAATATAAAAACTCCATTTTAAAAACGAAAGAATTTACCCACAAGCAGGACTGAGACTGCTAGTGAAAAGCTTTCTATCTTTTTTTCTAAAAGTAAACACTATCTTTTCTTACAAGTCCCCTCTTAATCAGCAGAACACTTGAATTTTTAGGTGGGTTGCTTTTTAGTAAGGACTGGGAAATTGGTCATGTTGAAGGAGAAATTGGATGCTACCAAGTACACTAAAATTGTGAACGAAAACCAGCAGCCCTCTGCTGGACAAAGGCTGAAGATGGCGGTTCTTCACTTTCCAGCACAATAATGACCCTAAAACACACGTCATTAAAACCACTGCAATTGGATTATGGACAGGAAGTGAGTTGACTTGATTGGCCAATCACTGGTTGCCCAGTTTTCCCAGATTCACATCATAGAAGAGTCTGCTGTGTTTAACTAAATACACATAAACTGCACAGTTCCCTAGCCTATCCTTTATAACATGTACTTCAGATTTGGACAGGATCAAAGTTAAGAATAACAATTTAGAGAACAACTCCATAACTATTTACACCCATATACACCTCTAATCTATATTTATTGGTTGATTGTACTCCTATCAATGCAAACACTGCTCTTTAAGATAAAGGTACATTTGAATCGCTGTCCTTGTTAAGCCTGTTTACTCAGGTACATGTTAAGCCACGCCCACAAAAGCACTAGTATTAACACGTGAGAAACGAAAGCAAAAGTAAATAGTGCAGTAAAATGGCTGAAGCCGTTCTGAACTGCTCGATATGTTTGGATCTGCTGAAAGATCCAGTGACGATTCCCTGTGGACACAGTTACTGTCTGAGCTGTATTAAGAGCTTCTGGGATCAGCATGAGAACAGTGGAGTATATAACTGTCCCCAATGCAGAGAAACGTTCACCTCAAGGCCTTCTCTCAAGAAGAGACCATTCTGTCCGAACAACCGAGGAACTGAGGAAAGAAAAGACTAAAGCTACTCGTCCTGCCGCTGGACCTGGAGATGTGGGCTGCGATATCTGCACTGGGTCCAAACACAAAGCTGTCAAGTCATGTCTGGTTTGTCTGGCTTCATACTGTGAGACTCATATTCAGAGTCACTATGAATCTCAGGCATTACAGCAACACAAACTGGTCGAGGCCACCACGAACCTCCAGGAGAAGATCTGCTCTCATCATAACAAGCTACTGGAGATTTTTTGCCACACCGATCAGAAGTTCATTTGTTACTTATGCGTGATAGATGAACACAGCGGCCATAAGACGGTCTCAGTTGCAGCAGAAAGATCTGAGAAACAGGTAAACATGTCACGGTTAATGTGGTGGTAGGTAATTATTTACTAGTGCTAGTTTCACTATGAAAAGGTAATGATTGTGTTTCCAGGAGGAATCTTTCAAGAGTTAGACTTAAACTGTTGATACCCAAAAGATATCTCTTTAAAAATAGACATTAGTGGTTACTTTTGCTGGCAGATCGAAAATCAAAACTGTAGCTGTTGGTGGTATGGCATGTAATTGTTCAGGGTGACTGACAATCACAAATCTGTGCAGATTACAACCCCAAATCAGAAAAAGCTGGGAAAAAGCTTTTGGTACAAAAGCAGTATCCACAAAGTGGAAATGTGGAGCAATTACTGAAATTTATTTAAAATGTTCCTCAAAGAAAGATTTATATATTTCAGTCCTGATATTTTTCTGCTTGAGCTTGTTTTGCGTTGTCGTGTTGAAAAAGATGTCATCCTGATGGCATCTTATGTTGCTCTAAAATCTTAGTGTACTTTTCTGCATTAACGATGTATCACAGAAGTGTAAATGACCTTTGCCAAGGGCCCTGACCCGACCCCATACCATGACAGAGCCTGGCTTTTGGACTTGTTGCTGATAACAGTCTGGATGGTCCTCTTCGTCTTCGGTCCAGAGCACACGGTGTCCATTTCTTTCAAAAATGATCTGAAATATTGATTGGTTTGAGCACAATACACATTTCCACTGTGTGATGGTCCATCCTAGATGCCTCTGAGTTATGAGATGTTATGAGTTTAGCTTCCCGCGCCCTTGTCCTTTAAGCACTGAAATTTCTCTAAATTCTTTGAATCATTTAATGATATTATGATAATGATAAATGAAATGAAGTTGTCCAGAAAAAGCATGAAATACCTTGGGTTTGTACTGTCAATGTCAATTAACAATTTTTTTTACTGAAATGATGGTTTCATGAGAGCAATTATATTTTTTTGTAGAAGCAACTGGCAGAGACCCAGAGGGAATCCAAGCAGAAAATCCAGCAGAAGGAGAAGAAGGTACAAGAGCTGAAACAGGATATGGACTCTCTCAAGGTAAATACTAACTAGATGTAGGAGAAGCAACGTTTGTTCTTTCAGGACTCTCCTCCATTGCAGGACTCAGCCGGTGCTTAAGATGAGTGCTCACTAGAATAGGATGGAGAAGGAATCAGGAATTTTGTCTCCAGCATTTTAATCCTTGGTCAGGGCTAACTCTTCATTTCTTGACTTGTTCAGGGCTCTCCTTTGTTTTAAAACTTGCTCAGGGATCTCCATCATCAGGTCATGATTGGAGCTCTTTATGTCAGCACCTGGCCAGGGCTCTCCTTTCTTTCAGGACTTTCCCAGGAATCTGCACTATTTCAAGACTTTATCAGGTTCCACCTCTATGTCAGGATTTAGTCAGGGATCTCCACTGTCTCAGTTCTTCTATATGGTTCTCCATCATCTGTGGTTAAAGTATTAGATTACGGACCAGAAGGTTCAGGGTTCAGTCTCCAGCACTATCAAGCTGTTACTGTTGGGCCCTTGAAAAAGGCCCTTAATTGCCCATAATTGCTTGGATTGTACCGTGTAAGACTGTATCAGTTCTAAGTCACTCTGAATAAGGATATCTGCTCAGTTCTGTAGATATAAAGAATCACTCATGGATCTTCACCATTTCAGGGTTCTCCTGTTTTAGGACTGGGCTTTCTGGCATTTCAAAACACGCCTAAGGCTCTCTTTAATTTGATCAGTGATGTTAGGGTTTACCTTCATGTCTCCTTTAGTCAGATGTCAGATTTCATGATGACTTTCCACAAGATTCATTTCCCATTGAACCTTCTTCCCTCTGATTATCTCTTACAGCTCTCGGTACAGTCAGCAGTTGATGAAAGCGATCGACATGATGATGATTCACAGATCTCATTGATTTCATTCAGAGAAGTTGCACTGAGGTGAAAGAACAGTTCCGATCTCTGGAAAAGACTAAACTGAGCCTGGCTGAGGAACTCCTGAGGAACCTGGAGCAGGATCTTTCTGATCAGAGGAGGAGAAGCTCTGAGCTGGAGCAGCTTTCAAACACAGACGATCACATCCATTTCCTCCAGGTAAAGTCACAAGCTCTCTGACATTCTACAGCAGGGGCATAAATCATACAGATAGAGTGCCTACAAATCCTCATAATCATTTGATGTAGTCACTGATTTGTCTTAGAGGCTGCAATAAATAATAAGAAATCTCTTTCCAGCTTTATTTACACATTTTGCCTTACAACACTTATATCAGGGCACAGACCCCTGTACATACCCCTGCCCTGCTCAAATCACGGATGTAAAAGTCAATTTTATCCTGATTTCTTTACTAGAGCTACAGGACAAGTCTAACAAATTCACTACTAATATTTAAAAGAAAGTCAACCACGCTGCAGAAGGTAATGATAGCTCATAGCTATATGTTTTGGTTAGCCATTTATAACCGTATAACCTACCTAAAGTACATATAGGAATACTAAAGCAAAGGCATTTATTAAACTATCAATGGAATCAGTTATGTTAGTATAAAAAAGATAATGCAGTTAATAATAATTAAC
Organism: Ancistrus triradiatus; assembly: GCA_025084515.1. Taxonomy (NCBI): domain Eukaryota; kingdom Metazoa; phylum Chordata; class Actinopteri; order Siluriformes; family Loricariidae; genus Ancistrus; species Ancistrus triradiatus. The sequence continues at coordinate 187,513 of JAJAGP010000977.1, forward strand.
TCAGTTTAGGAAAGGTGTACATACACTTTCTACTTCTTGATAATGTTCTGTATGGTACTCCAAGGGATAAAGTTTCTGAATAAATTTTTACACCCTCTCTTAAATTGTGCCTTTTCTCAGCTTTATCCCAAAGTCCTTTTGAAAGCAACTTTCCAACCATGGAGATTTTTATTTCCTTTATCATCTACAGCCAGTTCATTCTGAAGTAATGAAGTCGAAACCACTACGGATTAGTTCAGTTAACCTGATGTGTGATGCTGAAGGTTATTAGATGGACCTGAGCAATTCCTAATGGATACTCTATAGCAGTGGTTTTCAAAGTGGGGCGCCCCCTATGGGTTGCATGGAGCTATTGCGGTGCAGCAAGGCATATGCACGCTGTTAAACAGTAAAAATGTCAAATACAATACACAGTGCATGTCACTTGTAATAATTCCACTCTAAAGGTGATTTGTCACTTTAATTTGTTCAATAAGAAGTTGTTCAGTTTGTATGACTTACAATGTTTGAAATAAATGTGTGAATACAGCTGGAAAAAGTTAATTATCATTTATTTTCATTTTCAGAATGTAATGTGACAACAGGTCATGATTTCGGTATGGTATATTTATTTTGGTGTCACTTTATTTTTGAGTTTGTGGGGTTTTTTTAATCTCCAGGCTTTCCAGTCTCTCTGCACCCCAGTTGAATCTTCAGAATTACCCAGTGTTATGATTAACCCTAAACTGTCCATAGAAGATCTGAGGAAAGTCGTGTCTGAAGTGAAGGAGGAGCTGTTCTGCAAGCTACAAGTGTTTAAGACCGATGGAGGTATTTAAGATTATGTGATGTAAATAAAGTTAGAAAAGGAAAATATACTAAACCTATCTTTTCTAGGTATAGTAGACTATTCTCTGTGGCCTGAGCCAAAGACCAGAGGAGACTTCATGAAATGTGAGTATCACACACCGACCATTATTAATCATGAATCATGAATGATTGGTGATGTCATAAATGGTGGAAGAGCAGTCATAGTTCATGACAGGAAGTCTGTTCATACAGTTATTATAATGTAAATAGCTGATAAATCTCACAAGTCATGCAAACCAATATTGACCTTACTTAATTCTAATCATCTTAGATTTGTGATTATTTACCGGGAATAAAATCCACTTTCCTTCCTGTGACAGATTGGTGTCGGCTGACTCTGGACCCAAACACAGCTCACACCCAGCTTCAGCTGTCTGATGAAAACAGAAAAGTGACAGTGACTCTTCAAACCCAAAACTATCCTGCTCACGCAGAGAGATTTGACTTCATCCAGCAAATTCTCTGTAGAGAAAGTCTGTCTGGACGATGTTACTGGGAGGTTGAAATTTCATTGCAGTACAATCCCACTATTGCAGTCTCATATAAAAGCATCAATAGGAAAATTTCACCTGAACCTGAAACTCTGATTGTTTCCAACACTGTACATGTACACAATTATTACCTGTTTCCTTTAAATCCTGCTGTATAACGACTTTTAAGAACTTGACCAAGTTGTCAGGTCTCACCCAGAGAAGCATGGATTCCGTATTTAAATTGTTATTTAATTATGTATTTCCTAGCTCTTTCATGAGTTTTTAACTTTAACTGTGTCTATGTTACTGCAAATTTGGGGTGAGATTGTTTTTCTTCTCCCAGAACTTTCCCAAATGTTTAGTTTTTAACAATTTTGGTTTATTTTTTAGCACAACTCAAAAAGTTAGAAAGAACACGGCTAGCAAACAGAACTTTGAATACTAACACGTATCAAATGGGACTGGTACTGGACTACGGTCCAAAAAGGTCCCAGCAGTACCAAGCTGCTACTGTTGGATATGGGTCTGCTAAATACTGAATGGAAATGATTCAAATCCCTGTCAGTTAAATATAAAACTTTACTTAATTGAAAAAAGTGTTCTTAAAGGTCCACACTAATTTTGAGACTTTGGGAGACATTTACTTCAGATTAAATGGGATCTAACCACTCACCATGTGGCCTTGAGAACAAGGGTGTAGTCAGGAATCCTGGCATCATAATCCTCGCATATGGAATGAAACACTTGTGTTTTGGGTAGTGACATAAAACGTGCGACAGCATTCTTGTCTAAAGATTGTTAACTAAATCAAAATCTTCACTTTTTCCTTTAACATTGAAAAAAATGCAAAATAAGTATTGTTTTAAGTATTATTTTCTCAGATTTGATTCTAGGGGTTAGTGAGAACCTTCCAATGAAAGGCATTGTATAAATGATGTACATATTTAGCTTATTATTACCTTAATTAATGCTTTTGATAACTTGTCTGTATAAATAACTGAACTATAGCAGAGGAGCACAAATAAGGAACTGATTATTTCTGGTACAATTAAATCCCTGCTTGTGTAAAAGGAACATTGTGTAGGTCGTCCAGTTGTCTGTAATCAAAGTGTAAGCAGGGATATGACTGTAGTTAGGAGTGAAGCTTCCATGGCTAAAACAAATGGTTTGTGTTCGAAGTTATAATTTTTTTAAGTAAAATGCAGATATGAGGTCTTTTCATTCACCTTACACTTCATTGTTCAAAAAATCCCTAATCATTTACTGATGTTTCTTACATATAATAGGTAATGACCAGGTTATAAATAAATTGTATTTTTTATTTTATTTTTGTTCACATGAATGTCTAGAACAACACAAAGCACTGTCCTATGATTAATGTACAAAAATAAATATGAATTGTACTCACTAAAGTTTTTTTTCTCCATACTTGTACGTTCCAGCTCACAACATAAGCACAAGTTCATTTATTTTGAAATAAATGTAATTATATATAAATCAATTCCTTTCCAAACCAACAGCTCTAAATGTGTGACCTGAGTGGCCAAATCAGCTGGTGCCCTAGGAATCGGAGTAGGCTACTTATTTATTCAGTTCACCCATGTTCATGTTAAGCCACGCCCACAAAAGCACTAGTCTTATGTTTAGAGAAACGAAAGCAAAAGCTGACTGTCTCTCACAGTGCAGTGAAATGGCTGAAGCCTTCTGAAACTGCTGATCATGTTTGGATCTCCTGAAAGATCCAGTGGCGATTCCCTGTGGACACAGTTACTGCTGAAACGTAAATTAAGAGCTTTCTGGGATCAGCATAGAACTGTGGAGTAATATAACTGGTCCCAATGCAGAGAACGTTCACTCAGCCTGCTCTCAACAAGAACACCATTCTGTCCCGAACTAGCTTAGGAACTTGAGGAAGACAAGACTCCAAGCTGCTCGTCCTGCCGCTGGACCTGGAGATGTGGGCTGCGATATCTGCACTGGGTCCATACACAAAGCTGTCAAGTCATGTCTGGTTTGTTTGGCTTCATACTGTGAGACTCATATTCAGAGTCACTATGAATCTCAGGCATTACAGAAACACAAACTGGTCGAGGCCACCACGGACCTCCAGGAGAAGATCTGCTCTCATCATAACAAGCTACTGGAGATTTTTTGCCACACCGATCAGAAGTTCCTTTGTTACTTATGCGTGATAGATGAACACAGCGGCCATAAGACGGTCTCAGTTGCAGCAGAAAGATCTGAGAAACAGGTAAACATGTCACATTACTTTTAAAAGGTAATGATTGTGTTTCCAGGAGGAATCTTTCAAGAGTTAGACTTAAACTGTTGATACCAAAAGATATTTCTTTAAAAATAGAGATTTGTGGTTACTTTTGCAGGCAGATCAAGAACTGTAATTTTTGGTGGTGTAACATGTAATTGTTCAGGGTGACTGGCAATGACAAATCTGTGCAGATTACAACCCCAAATCAGAAAAAACTTGGAAAGTATGGAAAATATGCCGTGTTCCTAACATTTACTTATATTTAATGCAGACAGTATGAACCCAAGGTATTACATGTTTTGTCTGGTAATTTCATTTGTTAATAAACATCCATCCAGCATTTCAGGCCTGCAACACATTCAAAAACAGTTGGGATTTAGGGCTAGTAATGATATAAAAATATAAATAATGATGTGATTTCAAACAGGTGATGTCAACAGGTGATTCTAATAATGATTTCGTAGAAAAGCAGTATCCACAAAAGGTGTATATGGGGAGCAAAGATGGGCCGAAGATCTCCAGTTTGAAAACAATTAAAATTATTGAAATATTTGAAATAAATAAATTTAAATATTTTTCGGAGATCACTGGTATTCACTTTAGGCTTATGCCCTATGCCCTTTATGGACTGAAATTCCTCTAAATTCCTTGAATCATTTAATGAGATGATGCACTGTAGAGGGGGGAATGTAAATCCCTTCCAGTCTTTCTTGGAGGAACATTGTTTTTAAACCTTTCGATATTTTTCTTACACATTTGTTGATAAACTGGAGATCCTCTGCCCATCTTTACTCCTCAAAGACACGGCCTTTCATGGATAGGGCTTTTGAAGTCATGATTGCAGTCACTTGTTTTCATCACCTGTTTGAAACCATGTCCTTATTTAGTATTTTTTTTTATCTCATTACTAGGCCTTAATTGCCCCTGTCCCAACTTTTTTTTATTGTGTTGCAGGAATGAAATGCAAGAATGGATGTTTATTAACAAATGAAATGAAGTTGTCCAAAAAAAAACATGAAATATCTGGGGTTTGTACTGTCTGCAGTGAAATAAAAGTCAAAGTAAATTTAAGGAACATTTTTTTGTTACTGAAATGATGGTTTCATGAGATCAATTATATTTTTTCTAGAAACAACTGGCAGAGACCCAGAGGGAATCCAAGCAGAAAATCCAGCAGAAGGAGAAGAAGATACAAGAGCTGAAACAAGATATGGACTCTCTCAAGGTAAATACTAACTAGATGTAGGAGAAGCAACGTTTGTACTTGCAGGACTCTCCTCCAGTGCAGGACTCAGCTGGTGCTTAAGATGAGGGCTCACTAGAATAGGATGGAGTAGGAAAACAGGCATTTTGTCTCCAGCATTTTAATCCTTGGTTAGGACTAACTCTTCATTTCTTGATTTGTTCAAGGCTCTCTTCTGTTTTAGAACTTGGTCAGAGATCTCCATCATATCAGGTCATGATTGGGGCTATTTTTTCAGGACTTGACCAGGGCTATTCTCTAGTAATGGTCTTTGTGAGGTCACCTTTCCATTTTAGGACTAGACCAGGGCTCTTCTCTCTTTCAGGACTTACCCAGAGATCTGCACTATTTAAAGACTTGATCAGTTTTCACCTCTGTTTCAGGATCTAATCAGGGATCTTCACTGTTTCAGATCTTCCACCATCTCTGGTTAAAGTGGTGGTTCAGTCTCTACCACTATCGAGCTGTCATTGTTTGGCTCTTGAAAAAGGCACTTAATTAATCACAATTGCATGGATTGTACCATGTAAGACTGTATTAGTTCTAAGTCACTCTGTTTAAGGGCATCTGCTCAGTTCGGTAGATGTAAGGAATCACTCCTGGATCTCCATCATTTCAGGGTTCTCCTGTTTTACTCTGGGCTCTCTAGCATTTTAGAACACACCTAACGCTCTCTTCCATTTCTTCAGTGATGTTAGGGTTTACCTTCATGTCTGCTAGTCAGTCAGATTTCTGATTTCATCAAGACTTTCCACAAGATTCATTTCACATTGGATTCTTAACGATTCCCATGGAACCTTCTTCCCTCTGATTAACCTTTACAGCTCTCGGTACAGTCAGCAGTTGATGAAAGTGATCGAATCTTCACAGATCTCGCTGATTTCATTCAGAGAAGTTCCACTGAGGTGAAAGAACAGTTCAGATCTCTGGAAAATACTAAATTGAGCCTGGCTGAGGAACTCCTGAGGAACCTGGAGCAGGAGCTTTCTGATCAGAGGAGGAGAAGCTCTGAGCTGGAGAAGCTTTCAAACACAGAGGATCACATCCATTTCCTCCAAGTAAGGTCACAAGCTCTCTGACATTCTACAGCATGGGCATAAATCATAGTTACGGGTATTCACTATTTAAAGTGAATGGTATAAAAACATTAATAAATCTCTTTCCAGCTTTATTTACACAGTTTGCCTTACAACACTTGTATCAGGGCACATACCCCAGTACAATGTTTATGCGCATCACTAAAATCACAGCTGTAAAAGTCAATTTTATCTTGGATTTCTTAGCAGAGGCTCCAGGGACAAGACTTGCAAATTCACTTTATATCTTTAAAAGACAGTAGGAAATTGGATAAATCGTAGCTATATTATGTTGGTTAGCCCAGTTTAATATGCAGATTGACATAGCCATTAACGACAATGGCCACGTGTGCCACTCACACAGGATTGGGGAAGGGCTGCGATGGCTCCGTTGTAAGATGGTGAGAGGTGTACTCTGAGGCCCCCTCCTCGGTTCAGGGATGGACATTCCCTTTTTACAAAAATGGCTTCTTTTACTTCGCGTTCAAACCATCGTTCCTCCCTATCAAGGATCTGCACGTCTTCATTCTTGAAAGAGTGGCCACTGGCCTGTAGGTGGGTGTAAACCGCAGAGTCCTGACCTTATGAGGTAGCTCTTCAATGTTGTGCCAGTGGCTGTTTGGTTTCCCTGAAGTACAATTCCTGAGAATCCTCCCGGCACTTAACAGCGTACACTACATTACTCTGTTTGTGCTGGGGGACCCGATCCTTGGGGTGGACCAGTTTCTGGCGTAGGGGTTTGAAAGCCACTGAGACGCGGTGTTTGGCAAAGATGCGTCTCAATTGTTCAGATGTTCCTGCCACATATGGAATCACCACTGGTTTACGCTTAGACTGCGGTTGTTGTTCTCCTCTCGTCGATCTGCTGGAGCACTGTTTGGGCGTCTTACCGGCTTTGACAAAGGCCCAGTTTGGATAACCACATTTGCTTAATGTTAGATTTCTCTGCATCCTTGGCCGCTGTGTCAGTGGGGACGCTGTCTGCTCGGTGGTACAGTGTCCTGATGACTCCTAGTTTGTGCTCAAGTAGATGATGAGAGTCAAACCTTAAGTACTGATCCGTATGTGTTGGCTTACGGTAAACATCTACTTTCAGTCGCCCCCCATCTCCAATCACAACCTCACAATCCAAGAAGGCTAACCTGGTGAACTTAATGTGTTTGTCCACTGAGTTGATGTGGTCGGTGAAATGTGGCACTTCCTGAGATTTCATTTTAACCCAGGTGTCATCCACATATCTGAACCAATGGCTGGGTGGTGTTCCTGAATAGGATCTTAGTGCCTTATTTTCGACTTCTTCCATATACAGGTTGGCCACAATAGGTGAAACTGGGGAGTGCATGGCGCACCCATGTTTCTGCCTATAGTACTGCTCTCTGTATGTGAAATAGGTGGATTGAAGACACAGCTCCAGAAGCAAACACACCTGGTCCGAGTTAAGGGTGGTCCTATTGCTGAGAGTCAGGTCATCCTGTAGTGTCCACTCGGACTGGACTACCTCTACTGCCTCACAACTGGAAACGCACGTGAAGAGAGATGTGACATCAAACGAGACCATTGTTTCATCCGTCTCCACAATGACGTCCCTCACCTTATCCACGAAATCCATGGTGTTCTGGATGTGATGATCCGTGCTGCCTACCAACGGGTTGAGGATCGATGCCAGAAACATTTTTACTTTTTACTTCAACTTTATCCCAAAGCCCCTTTGAAAGCAACTTTCCAACCACGGAGATTCATATTTCCTTTATCATCTACTAGTAATGGAATCCTCATGGAACAGCCAGATTATTCTGAAGTAATGAAGTCGAAATCACTACAGATGAGTTCAGTTAACTTGGTGTGCGACCTTTAAGGTGATTGCATGGATCAGCAATTCTTACCAGTGGTTCACAACGTTGGCTATTGCGGTGCAGCAAGGCGTTTGAAAGAAGTTGCACTGTACATTTTCACTTTCATGCCGAGGGTTATAATGTGTGAATACAGCTGGATTTGATTTATTTTCATTTTCCTCATGTAATGTGACAACAGGTCCTGATGTTGACATGGTATTTTAATTTTCTATCGCTGTTTATCCAGCTACTCAGCTTAACTTCACCTGAATTTGTTAGACCTTTAAAAAGTTCGGTCTCACTTTACTTTTGAGTTTGTGGGTTTTTTATCTCCAGACTTTCCAGTCTCTCTGCGTCCCGGATGCATCTTCAGAATTAGTCAGTTTTACTATTAACCCTAAACTGTCCATAGAAGATCTGAGGAAAATCATTTCTGAAGTGAAGGGCGAGCTGTTCCGCAAGCTACAGATGTTTAAGACCTCTGGAGGTATTTAAAGTTATACGACAATGCCTTTTGTAAATAAAATTAGAAAAGGAAAATATACTAAAATGACCTTTTCTTGATGTAGTAGAGTGTTCGTTGTTGCCTGAGCCAAAGACGATAAGTGAGTATCACACACCGACCATTATTAATCATGAGTCATTGGTGAAAGCCCATTCTAGCTACAGTAATGCATTCATGGGGGAACAACAATCTTAATTCATGTGAAGTATTCTTTTAATGAAGCACTTATTACAGTATAAATAGTTGATCAGTCTGACATGTAACAGTAACCACTATAGAACTTATTTACTTGTAATTATCCAAGATTTGTGTTTATTTACCAGCAATAAATTCACTTTCCTTCCTGTGCCAGATTGGAGTCTGCCGACTGTGGACCTAGACACAGCTTACAACATGTTTCGTATGCCTTCTGAAAGCAGAAGAGTGAGACCAAAAAAAAATGCCAAAACTTTCAAGCTCTTCTTGGAAGATTTTAATTAAGGTAACAAATTCTCTGTCTGTCTGGACGATGTTGCTGGGAGGTTGAAGAGGCATTTCATTCCAATTCCACTATTGCAGTCTCATATGAAAGCATGCATTTGGGGTGAGATTCTGCTTTTTGGAGAGTAATGGTAATATCTAAGGTTCACATATCTAGTAAAAGTCCAGTCAGGTTTCATATAGTATTTCATATCACTCGGAGATATTTTTCTTCTCCCAGAACTTTCCCAGATGTTTAGTTTTCAACAATTTTGGTTTATTTTGAGCACAACTCAAAGTTAGGTAGACACGCCTAGCGCAAACAACTTTCATGCAGCTTCCATGACTAAAATAAATTATTTGTGTTTGAATTTAGATTTTTTTAATACAAGCAATAAATTGGTTTAAGTAAAATGCAGATATGAGGTCTTTTCGTTCATTCTACACTTCTTTGTTCAAAAATCCCTAATCATTTACTGACACTTCTTACATATATTAGATAATGACCAGGTTGTGAATAAAGTGTTTTGGATGTTTTATTTGTGCTAACATGAGAAAATGTCCAAGAGAAAACAAAGCATTTCTGTTAGTCACATAAATATGTACTCACCCAAAGTTTAATTCACTTTAATAGTTTTCTTTGTGTTTATTCTACATTCCAGCTCACAACATAAGCACAAGTTCATTTATGGAAATAAATGTAATTTTATATAAATAAATTCCTTTCCAAACCAATGGCTCTAAACGTCTTGAATATAAATACTCCTTTTCATAAACGGAAGAATTTACTCAAATGCAGGTACGGCACCACACACACACACACACACACACACACACACACACCAGTATAACGCACAGTCTTAAATGCATGTGCACCCCTGCTCAATAGTGATGATTTTCGAAATGTAAAGAAGAAATCTACCATCAGGATGAACCAATTACAATGAAGTTTTGAGACTTTACAAAATCCCTAGTGCATCATTTTGAAAAGGTGTTCAAACAGTTCCACATCCATCCTATATCTGTACATGTTTGTTCCCTGCAAAAAGGTCGTGTAATGTTCTTTTTAATCACATAACAGCATGGTCAACGGGGCGTCAAAACTTTTGAATGTAACATCACGCTCTGTTCTTCAGAAGGGCCTCAAAGTCAGGAGAGCAGACCAGTTTGTGTTTAACATGGCCCAGCACGGTCAAATCTCCTCGTCTGCCCTCGGTGCCAACGGATACCAGCTCCTACACAGACACACACAGGAAAATAAAGGAAGTTTAATTTAATACATAATCACAAACTAAGCAAAACCAACTTGTGGACTGTGGTAGCCTAGCAGGTAAGGTAATGGACTATGGATCAGAAGGTCCAGGGTTCAAATCCCACCTCTGCCAAGCTGCCACTGTTGGGTCCTTGAGCAAGGCCCTTAACCCATAATTGCTTGGATTGTAAGACTGTACCAATTGAAAGTCGCTCTGGATAAGGGTGTCTGCTAAATGCTGTATATGTAACTTTTCAGCAATGGTTTTGTTGCACACAAAGGAGGCTGTGTCCCATTTGCAAGCAGTGTTATGTTATACAGCGTGTGTATGTCTATGTAGTGAGTATGGTTATGTACACTGATCAGGCATAACATTATGAACACCTTGTTTCTACACTCGTTGTCCAATTTTAGTGCCACTTAGCATATAGAAGCACTTTGTAGTTCTACAATTACAGACTGTAGTCCATATGTTTCTCTACATGCTATGCTCGTCCCCTTTTCTCTGTTCTCTAATGGTCAGGACCCCCACAGGACCAGCACAGATCAGGTATTAGGATAGTGGATCATTCTCAGTGACACTGATGTGGTGTTGTGTTAGTGTGTGTTGTGCTGGTATGAGACGATCAGACACAGCAGTGCTGCTGGAGTTAAACACCTCAGCAACCAAAAATGTCCATCCACCATCATCTTGTGAGCACTGATGAAGGATCAGAGGATGACTAACACAAACAAGGTGGAGCCATAAGATAGATGACCGCGGTAGATGTCAGATGGTGTTGAAAACCTCCGGCAGCACTGCTGTGTCTGATTCCATCACCCAAATAGTAGCTGATCTGTGCTGGTCCTGTGGGGGTCCTGACCATTAGAGAACAGAGTAAAGGGACAAACAAAGGATGTAGAGAAACAGATGGACTACAGTCTGCAATTGTAGAACTACAAAAGTGCTTCTATAAGATAAGTAGAGCTGATAATATGGACAATGAGCATAGAAACAAGGAGGTGTACCTAATAAAGTGACCAGTGAGCATATACAAAATGTTTGACCTGAAGGAAGGAGCAGGACGTCCCCAGAGCCACGTCCAGTGTGATGCTCCCCAGCACCAGCTGCACTCGGCCCGATTTCCTCACCAACATGCGGCCCACCAAGCCCTCCTGCAGCTCCCGGAGATGGCAGACGTTCTCCTCCTCGGGCTCCTCCTGAGCACACGCCACAGCGATACACACGCTCGTTCACACACCTCACCAGACTGGTCACAAAAGCTACATTAGGCCCAAAAGTGACCCAAATCCGATTGTTTTCATCATACGTTAAACTGATGTGTCATCTTTGGAGCAGTGTGAATGGAAAAACACACTGAATCTGACATATTCAGCTCCGATTTGGGCCACTCTCATATGTGGTGTGATACACAATGTGACTCAGCCTGGACAGCCAGATCAGATCAGAAGGGAAAACTGAATATGGGCAGTGAGGGAGGATTTCAGTGGCTGAAGAGTGAAGTAACTGGCCTCAGATATTTGGGGTGATGTCTTTGTGTAAGCAAAATTAGAAGGCACATATCATAACCACTGTGTTTTAGGAATTTTTTAAAGAAATGGCCAAACGCGACCACAGGAGGACGTGGCTGCAGTGTTAAAGGGAAAACTAGAGAGAAAATGTGAGTGTGATTGCAGCTCTGCAATGGTCGACCCTGCTGAGTGCCGACCATCACGTCACTTCAAAGAGCACCCGCGACCAAACCTGCCAAATTTCGTGGGAATAGATCAAAAACTGACTGAGTTATGGTCAATGCCCTGCCAGGGGCCTCAGAGACCAGTCGGGGACCTCAGGGGCCCAATGGGCATCACATGTCACCTCAAGATGCCCAAGGACCAAGCCTGCCAAATTGTGGCCATAGGTCGAAGACTGAGTTACAGTCAATGATCCCACGTTTCCCACTCGTTAACATAGGGGCCAAATCATGACTTTGAGGGGCTCCAGAGCCACCACCCAAGGGTCACTGCCAAAATCACAAAATCCCTTTCCATTATGACCTTAACTATCCTGCCAAATTTTGTTCCTCTATCTTCAAATTTAATTTTTCCCCATTCGTTAACATTGGGCCCATTCATTTCCTATGGGAAAATTTTGGACTTTGATGGACCGACCGAAAAGCACTTTACAAGCACCATTTCTAACCAGACCGGACAAGCTGGTGCTGGAATGGGGTTGATATCTCAAACTGCGGCAGTTGATAGCCTGACAAAAATGCGGAACTTACAGAATCGGATAACAGAAGTATATCTGTAGGATAAGAAAAAGCTTAAAAGTGAAATTTAAAGAAATTTAACCAATAGTGGTCGACCGATATGGCCAATGCCAATATTTAGACCTTTAAAATCCGATTGGCCGATGCCAATATTTAGAGAGCAGGGTGTATATGCACACACACACTCACACTCACACTCACACTCAAGTCAGTTCCAATTTAGCGTAATCGATTAACCTAATGCATGTCTTTGGACTGTGGGAGGAAACCAGAGTTCCTGGAGTAAACCCACATGGGCATGAGGAGAACATGCAAACTCCATACAGAAAGAACCCAGGTTGCTCCACCCTGGGATTGAACCCGGGACCTACTTGCTCTGAGGTGGCGGTGCTACCCACCGAGCCACCCAAAATTTAAAGAAACCAAGAACGTAAACAAATAGTGGTCGACCGATACGGGTTATTTAATGGCCGATGACGATATTTAGAGAGCAGGGTGACCGATGGCCGATACATAATGCCGATATCACTTTTTTTGCAACTGATGAATCTAATAATAATAAATATTGTGCTATTGTGATCCTATCTCCCCACCTGGCCTTCGGTCTTCTGCATCACGCTCTGGCCGTCCTCGGACTGCACGGCTATTTTAGTCGGCCTGGCGTCGCTCGTCGGGGGCTGACCCGGCAGCGAATCAGGGAGCTGCATGAAAAGAAGCTCCTCCTCTTTGCATTGGCTCCATGTCTGCAGCAGGTCAAACAGCAAATCAGGTTCAGGTAGGGGCGGTGCCTTATACATGGGCTCCGCCTTCTTCATCACTGGTAGCTCAGGAGACTCTCGTTTGACTGAGTGCCAGGGAGGACAAGAAACAGTTTCAAACTTTCGTTTTTTCATGGCTGCTGATTTTTAGAGGGTGGCGGTACATCCGGGTCCTACCTGTAACCGAGTCCTCGGTGTTCATCGGCTCATCTTCCGCAGCGCTCTTCTCAGTCTTAATGTCCGCTGTGCTAGTGTCCTCCTTAATCTCCTCCTTAAAGACCCAACCGGACACAGCGAGAGGCAGCTGCACAGGGCAGGAGCCGGTGTCGTTCTTCAGGTGAGGGTCGTCCATAAACTGCAGGACACAGGCGAAGGACGATCAACCGCAGTATCTCACCTGCCTCACGCATGAACCCTACACCAGGCATTCTCCAGCGGATGATGACTTATGAGGAGAATGAGCCTTAATGGACGGACACGCTACACTCCAAGTGTCCATCCAGCACCCTTGCCTGTGCCTCAGAGAGTTAGCAGGGAGCACTTTGCTCCCATTTCACCAGCTCAGGGCTGGGCGTGAGGGACCGGAGCCGAACCTGCAGAAACCACTTATTCGGAGAGGTTACACTAAATACTGACTTCTGCCTTTTCTGAAGGTTGGGTTGTTGTTGTTGTTTTTTTACACTTTTCCTGTATTTTCTAGTTGTGCTGAGAAATAAATATATATGGTCATAATACCATTGCTAAAACAGCTAATCTAATGGTGGCCTAAGACTTTTGCACAGTACCATATTTCTCCAACACTGCAATTCTCTGATGTACCCAAAACAACTAAAAGTAAACGAACGTCAGGGTTTTTTTTGCTCACTTTGCCTGACACTGTACTAAATGTGTGAGATCCTAATCCTGTGAGAGCACGGCCATCGTGTTCTGTGCACACTCACGTTTTCTCTTTCCAGTTTGCGCAGAATCTCTTTGGTTTCTTCCTCGGTCTCTCTGTACTCCTTCTTAATGTTGATGATGGGGCAGGGGGCGTTGGACTGGGTTTCCTGCATGTCATCGTACACACCTAGCATGGACGTGATTGGGCAGAAGGACAAAAAGAAGAATCGAGTCACTGATTCACAATCTCAGTGCAGAAACCACTGATAACCGCAACAAAGCTACTGGAATGTTTGATTTTCACAGTTGGCTAACAGGAACCAAAGAGTCCCAAAAGCCATGCCGAGCTGGAACGTAAGAATTCTTTAATAGTGGTACCTTGGTTGTCGTTGCTAATTCGTTCCAGAAGGCTCGTCAAGAACCGAAAGTTTTCCCATAAGGAATAATGTTAATTGAATGAATCCGTTCCAGACGACAGAAAATTCACCCTGTATAAGGCATTACATGCATTAATAGAGTTGTATTGTACAGGTGCTCCCTGATTTATGATGGGGATACGTTCCGACAAATTAAGTTTTCTACCAATGGGATGACAATCAGGTGTGAGTGGGCACCCTGTTTTATTTAAAGAACAGCGATCTATCAAAGTCTGCTCTTCACAGCACATGTTTGAGGAAGTGTATCATGGCACGAACAAAGGAGATTTCTGAGGACCTCAGAAAAAGAGTTGTTGATGCTCATCAGGCTGGAAAAGGTTACAAAACCATCTCTAAAGAGTTTGGACTCCACCAATCCACAGTCAGACAGATTGTGTACAAATGGAGGCAATTCAAGACCATTGTTACCCTCCCCAGGAGTGGTCGACCAACAAAGATCACTCCAAGAGCAAGGCGTGTAATAGTTGGTGAGGTCACAAAGGACCCCAGGGTAACTTCTAAGCAACTGAAGGCCTCTCTCACGTTGGCTAATGTTAGAGTCCACCATCAGAAGAACACTGAACAACAATGGTGTGCATGGCAGGATTGCAAGGAGAAAGCCACTGCTCTCCAAAAAGAACATTGCTGCGCGTCTGCATTTGCTAAAAGATCACGTGACAAGCCAGAAGGCTATTTGGCAAGGATGTTTTTGTGGATGATGAGACAAATAGAACTTTTTGATTTAAAAAAGCGTTATGTGTGGAGAAAGGAGAACACTGCATTCCAGCATAAGACCTTCTCCCATCTGTAACCATGGTGGTGGTAGTATCATGTTTTGGGCCTGTTTTTCTGATCTGGACAGGACGGCTTTGCCATCATTGATGGAACAATGAATTCTGGATCATATCAGAGAATTCTAAAGGAAGATGTCAGGACATCTGTCCCATGAACTGAATCTCAAGAGAAGGTGGGTCATGCAGCAAGACAACGACCCTAAGCACACAAGCCGTTCTACCAAAGAATGGTTAAAGAAGAATAAAGTTCATGTTTTGGAATGGCCAAGTCAAAGTCCTGACCTTAATCCAATGGAAATGTTGTGGAAGGACCTGAAGCGAGCAGCTAATGTGAGGAAACCCACCAACATCCCAGAGCTGAATCTGTTCTGTACGGAGGAATGGACTAAAATTCCTCCAAGACGGTGTGAAGGACTGATCAACAGCTACAGAAACGTTTAGCTGCAGTTATTGCTGCACAGGGGGGTCACAGCAGATACTGAAAGTAAAAGTTCACATACTTTTGTAATATTGGATCATTTTCATCAATAAATAAATGACCAAGTATAATATTTTTGCATCATTTGTTTAACTGGGTTCTTTTCTCTTCTCTAACCAGGTCTCCAAAATTCACACTGCCCATGCAGGCCTCCTCACCTCTTTTCTTGGCCATCATCTCTGCTGGTCCCTGCTCAAAGATAGAATGGGACTGGATGACCTCCGGGCGTCCCCGCCCTCTGCCCCGCCCATCTCGCTGTCGCCCCCTGTCTGCGTCCTTCCTGTCTCTTCGGGGTCCTTCATCAACTTTTAGCCTGGAATAAAACACAGATCATGTAGGCTTGTGGAAAGAGACTGGGACCAGCATAGATTAGCACTGGCAGATTCTCATCACTTACTCTTCTTTGCTCTTTCGACTGATGATGTTTGGCGTGAAGGTTTTCTGCAGGGACAAAGCAGCAAGAGGACTTATTCTATACTTCTTAAAGCATGTGAAATTATAATCCTATTTATTTAAGTGCCATTGGGGGTGGGCAATATGACGATACATTTTGTTATTGTAACATTGTGAAAGAGCTGCTGCATGTTTCATTATATGACTGCAGTACGTTCTGTAATACAGGTTGTTGTCCGAAATGGTCGACAACCGGACATTACTGTAGTCTTTTTATGCTTTTATGTACATACAAAAGGTATTTTCACAAGAAAGCTGCGCTTCTTTTGTAAACAATACGTAAATAAGCCAGAGACACCACTGAAGACACGAGTTTAACATTATGACCAGTTTCACACAGATCGAACTCGACGTACCTTCTTTACTCCTCCCAGCGTCAGGTCTCTGGAGCGCATGGTGGGCAAACGGCCGGGACCAGAAGGGACTCTGAGGTTCAGCATGGAACCCCGACCTCCAGCACCAGGCCTCTGAGGGGTGGACTGGTCACCTGAGCCTGGGGTCGCCATCCTCACGCTGCACCATCATAAAAGCATGCATTAGAAATCAGAAGTCAGGACAGATGCAGGCTTTATACTCACATTTTTACATTGTAAAGCTTACTGAACAAATGCCATCTACATGCTTATCTACACTCACTGGCCACTTTATTAGGTACAACTCCTTGTTTCTACACTCACTGTCCATTTTATCAGATCCAGTTACCATATAGAAGCACTTTGTAGTTCTACAGTTACAGACTGTAGTTCACCTGTTTCTCGACATACTTTGTTTGTCCGCTTTACTCGGTACTCTAATGTTCAGGACCCCCACAGAGCGACCACAGATCAGGTACTATTGATCATCCTCAGAGTATGTTAGTATATGCTGTGCTGTTACGATTGGATCAGACACAGCAGTGCTGCTGGAGATTTTAGACACTCTGTTCACTCTAGTAGACACAGCTAGCATATTGCTACAATTACATGTATTTTTAAATGTATGAACGGTTCACTGTAAACATTACTACGCTATAATACACCCTACATAGGGAACCTACATAGCGAGGCAGGACCTGTTTTGTCTCCGACTTTGCTGGCTCAGTTCTTTTACGTAGCAAGGCTAAGTTGTGAAACATATCTGTTTGGAAAAATATATATAAATAACCATAGAAAGCCTGCTAAAGTAGATGTGTGTGCTGTAGAATTGTTACACCCTACATAGGGAACCTACAGAGTGAGTCAGGAGCTACTTTGTCTTGTACTTTGGTGGCTGACAGTTCTTTTACATAATAAGGCTCATTTGTGAAATATATCTGTTTAAAAACATATATATAAATAACCATAGATAGCCTGCTAAAGTAGACGCGTATGCTGCTAATTTGCTACACCCTACATAGGGAGCCTACATATGAAATAAGCACCTATTTGACACGTAGCCCCTTTCTCCCCAGAGAGCTTATAGGAACTTTTCTCCAACGTAAAACCAGAATATATTTTCACACAAGTAACTGTCAGTCCGTTATTAATTAGAATGTAGACACTGACATCTTTTAATTACATAAAGTTAAACCATAAGTAGTTTGTTGACAGTCACGTGTTTATACTGTACACGCATGGCTAAAGAACCGGCTGCTACAGAACTAGCTTACAACCAGCTAATCCGGAATTTCAAAGCCAACTGAATCATTTTACCCGCTTTTGTGTCCTAAACTGATCCAGGTAACCAATATCCAGAATCATCCGGTAATGCCGGTAAGCTCGTACAGAAGCGCTGATGAAACGTGTAGCGAGCTTCCAGCAGGCGGAGTTTGAGCACCAACACAACCTTTAACCCGTGACGACGCAAAGCAAGTCCGTACACCTAAACTCTCCTTTTACACACTCTTAAACAACAGCGAAACCTCAAACTGCCAGTAAAACAGGAAGCACCACACACACGCACGGTTCCGAACGCTTAAAGAGTAAAATCACAGTGTTCCGTACGTCTCGGTATGAATCCGCACGTTTCTGCAGACTCGGACCATCGGTACAAGCTGCTCTTTAACACCTCACATGTTCAAATTCAGAATATTTTTTTATAATTGAAAAACAATATCTGTAGACTGAAGCAGAAAAGGATGCATATAGCAAGAAAATGCAGTCACGGTAATCCGTACAATGTTTGGTGTTTTTATTAAGAAAAAAAATCTAACAACAAAAAAAAACAAGCTGCTGAGACACAATGCTCCATAAATTGGCTTTTATGGAGCATTTTATGGAGACTTGACTTATTTTCAAATCGTTATCAGCAGCTAAATACTCTTTAACATCCAGATGTTGCAAAGTTTAATGTGTAATGTATATGTGTGATCTATATATATATATATATATATATATATATATATATATATACATACAGTGGGGCAAAAAAGTATTTAGTCAGCCACTGATTGCACAAGTTCTCCTACTTAGAAAGATGAGAGAGGTCTGTAATTTTCATCATAGCTACACTTCAACTATGAGAGACAAAATGAGAAAAACAAAATCAAGAAATTCACATTGTAAGATTTTTAAAGAATTTAATTGTAAATTATGGCGGAAAATAAGTATTTAATCAATAACAAAAGTTCAACTTAATACTTTGTAACATAACCTTTGTTGGCAATGACAGAGGTCAAACGTTTCCTGTAGGTCTTCACCAGGTTGGCACACACTGTAGCTGGTATTTTGGCCCATTCCTCCATGCAGATCTTCTCTAGAGCAGTGATGTTTTGGGGCAACACAGACTTTCAACTCCCTCCACAAATTTTCTATGGGGCTGAGGTCTGGAGACTGGCTAGGCCACTCCAGGACCTTGAAATGCTTTTTACGGAGCCACTCCTTCGTTGAGCGGTGTGTTTGGGACCATTGTCATGCTGGAAGACCCAGCCACGTTCCATCTTCAATGCTCTCTCACTGATGGAAGGAGGTTTTGGCTTAAAAACTCACGATACCATGGCCCCGTTTCATTCTTCCCTTAAAACGGATCATCGTCCTGTCCCCTCTGCAGAAAAAACAGCCCCAAAAGCATGATGTTTTTCCACCCCCATGGCTTCACAGCATAGGTATGGTGTGCTTTGGGATGCAACTCAGCATTCTTCTTCCTTCAAACTCGACGAGTTTGAGTTTTTACCAAAAATTTCTATTTTGGTTTCATCTGACACATGACATTTTCCCAATCCTCTTCTGGATCATCCATATGCTCTCTGACAAACTTCAGACGAGTCTGGACATGTACTGGCTTAAGCAGGGGGGCACGCCTGGCACTGCAGGATCTGAGTCCCTCTCGGCGTTGTGTGTTACTGATGGTAGCCTTGTTACTTTGGTCCCAGCCCTCTGCAGGTCATTCATCAGGCCCGTCTGTGTAGGTCTGGGATTTTTGCTTACCGTTCTTATGATAATTTTGACCCACGGGATGAGATCTTGCGTGGAGTCACAGATCGAGGGAGATTATCAATGGTCTTGTAAGTCTTCCATTTTCTTACAATTGCTCCCACAGTTGAGTTATTCACACCAACCTGCTTGCCTATTGTAGATTCACTCTTCCCAGCCTGGTGCAGGCCTACAATTTTCTTCCTGGTGTCCTTCAACAGTTCTTTGGTCTTGGCCTTGGTTGAGCTTGGAGTCTGACTGTTTGAGGCTGTGGACAGGTGTCTTTTATACAGATAACGATGTCAAACAGGTGCCATTAATACAGGTGATGAGTGGAGGACAGAAGAGCTTCTTAAAGAAGAAGTTACAACACGTCTGTGAGAGTCAGAAATCTTGCTTGTTTGTGGTCGTGACCATATATATATATATAGAT
Source organism: Ancistrus triradiatus (assembly GCA_025084515.1). Lineage (NCBI taxonomy): Eukaryota > Metazoa > Chordata > Actinopteri > Siluriformes > Loricariidae > Ancistrus > Ancistrus triradiatus. Next base: position 207,299 of record JAJAGP010000977.1, read on the forward strand.
CCATGTAACTGCCGTTGCCCGGGCATGGTGGGGCTGAAGCTGATGACGGAAAAAACTTGAGTGGAGCTGAAGCGGTGGAACATCTAAGTATTTGGGCCTGGAACTGGTACCGGACCACAAGCTCGGAAAGAAAAGAGAAACTGTAGTTAGTTATTGTTAGAGTCTATTAACAACCACTGATGCCATGGTAGCTTGAGACTCCGGCAGCATTAGCTATAGCAGCAAAGTTAAAAAAGAGAGAACAAGAAGGTAACAAGAGGGGTCACATGACACACCAGCTACCCACCTCCCAACGGGAGGCAAGAACACAACAACCCAACATCCCAGATGACCTTAAATCTCTGTGACTATGAACCCCCAGCTCTGCTCTTAGTCTTAAGCAAGGATGCACAACTCAAGATCAAGAGGACCGAAGCCCAGCCTAGCCAGACAGCCCACCAGACAAAAATTGTATCTGCTACATCGTTATGAAAGATGTAACTGAACTGGACAGGCCATTTAATTAGCTGCGATGCATTTAGAAAGGGGAATGCCCCAAGGCACGATGCCCCTGCCGCGCTCATGTTTGTGGATGACTGCGAATTAATTCGACTTCAGCTGGAGGAGAAACACAAATATCATTCACAGTTCAGCACTTCTCTTGACTCTTGATAGACCTCGGTGCAGAACGAAAACACAGAAAGCCTTGTGCGTCGTGTTTGTCAGTGTGCACTGACGTGCTTGTTATGGGTTCGAGGCTGATGCATATTCCCCAGTCCACTGTGTGCTGCCTGTGGCACTGGACCATATGGGACCATCTGGCTTTGCTCACTCGGCTCCAGATCTGAATTCTTCTAAGAAAAATGGCAAACATGAGGAAGACGAGGACATAATTAGGTCCAAGTGTGAATTATGATGTCAGAGCAAGTTTTTATATTCTGGGTACATTTGCCTTAAGCTTATCGGCTCTGTCCAAACATCGTATCTCATCGTTTGTTCTTCATCCCCCCCACCCAGGACTCTCTGTCCACATGCCAAAGCCCTGCTGATGTGGAGAGCTGTTACTGTAAATCCCAGCACCATATTGCACGGAGACAAAAACAGGAGAACTGTATGTATGTGTTAACCATATTAAAATCTGCTTGTTACCAGACGCAGAATAATGAGCATTCTTCATAAAGGTTCAATAAATAATGATTTTTTTTACAATTAATTTGAGCATTCTGTACTGTACCCAGTGTTTATAAATTATGTTTGTAATTATTCAATAATTATTTAATTATTTTATTCGATATTTATCTGTTTTCGTGTATCCTCTAGTTTATTCTATATTTGTTTAATTTTTCATAGTCTACATACTATTATATTTTATTAATTTATTATATTTTCTTACGTATGTTCTCTGTTCATTTTAGTTTCGCTTCTGTTCATTTTAACTATTACCAAAAGAGGTACTGCCCAAGGAGGTCGGGTCCCTTTTTGAGTCTTGGTCCTCCAAAGGTTTCCTCCTTATAACATTTAGGGAGTTTTTTCCTTGCCACTGTCGCCATTTGGGCCTAGATTATAGAAAATCGGTAAGCTGCTTTGAGACAGTGCGTCACTGTAAAATGCTCTATAGAAATCAATCTGACTTTGACTTTGAAGGTTGATGAATGACTAAGGGAATTTGAACTCCATGAATGCATACCCAAGAGCAAACATTGCCACTTCCTTCACACTATGTCCTTTGAACAAGACACTCAATGCACAGTACCACCTCTTCCCAGTCTAAGAATCCCATCTCTCACCTCACAGGTATTCATAGCCCGATCGTCCTCGTACAACGCCATCTGCAGGAATCTGAAGGTCCTACCACCTTAAACAGGCAAACTGACAAATTTTTGTGTGGACATGTTTGTACCTGTGTATAAGGGACCCTAATGATAGTGCGAGTCCCAAGTTGTCGATATTTAGGGGCATATGGCTGGTTCTTATAAGAAAAATGGCTTTTTTAAAATGTGAAAATAAAGTTTAGACATCGAAATAGCATTATTTTGCTAAAGTAATAAGCCAGTGTAGGAGAGTGTTATATATAGTAATACATAGACTCTGTGTGTGTGTGTGTGTGTGTGGTGCAGTTATGTCATGCACACTTTACCTGACCCTACACTTGTTTTTCCCTCCAGGCAGTGGTTCTGAAGGCACAGGAGGGCATCAAAGTCTGAGAGAGGAGGGCGAGAGAGCAGCAGTGAGAGAGAGAGAGCGAGAGAGAGAGAGAGAGAGAGGCATTCGCAGTCGGTCATCTTTCGGGCTCCAGAGCAGCATCAAACAGTATCGTGGCAGCATATTCCTCAGTCTCTCTCTCATCCCTGTTGCTGCGAGCACTGAGGTAAGTGTGCGTGTGTGTGTGTGTGTGTGTGTGTGTGTGTGTTTGTATTTGTGTTTACTGCAGTTTCTCAGTGTTACATAATTTTTAGCTCTGCAAGTGCAGTTGTCCAATTATTTAAGCCATTGTGTTTTTTAATTCAACTCTTCTGTCTGTTGAGGCTGCACCTATTCAGTTACATGTGTGCATGCGTGTGTGTGTGTGTGTGCGTGTGTGTGTGTGCACTTTCTTCACTGCCATTTATCGAAGCCCCGTGTTTCCGTGTGGGATGAAGCTCTAAATATTGCAGCCCCAGGCCTGTGAGGATCAGTGACATTTCCGAGGTTTCCGTTTCTTCCGATTTATTCTGTCTTGCAGTGGCTACAGAGAGTCTGTTGGTTCTTATTGTTTCTCCAGTCTTCCCACAGACTGCATTTGGGCTGCATTGCAGGTTTAATGGGATGAAGGTCTAACCATGGGAGAAAATGCGAACCATAACTAATATCATTAATAAAAGCCATCTCGCACACTCTGTGCCACACACGGTCTCACTCAGAGCCTTCAATCCCAATGAATCAGTCACACTGTACGCCTCTAAAGCCGTTCATAACCACTCATTACGTCCATCATCATCTCTCTCTATCACTAGTGTAGCTGAAACAGGGTTACTTATGTTAGATTATATTGTTGTATTATTTCTCCAACATCAGTGACTGAGAATAAGTGTAGAATATAATGTGATATTATATAATTTGGTGCTGGGGTGGTGCAGGACCAATTCACTAGCCTACACTGCAAAGACCGATGGTGACTTCAGGCCGGGTCAGGCATCACACACTGAGACACTGGGACAAAGGGATCGTCCTGTGGCACTGCGGCAGCGACACCTGGCGTGCCCTGTGTTGGACTGGCACCTTGTTGAGGCTGTGTTTATTGTTCATTCGTTCATCCATTTTCATACTCGCTTAATCCAATCTTGTATTATTACGCAAATGAGATTTAATTACCTAAGTGCCAATTTGCACAAAAATATGATATATATGATAAATATAAAATGTATTTATATAGTATTTTATATTAAAGTATATATGTAAATATTACAATATATGTAATACTATAATATATAATAGGTATTATGTAAGTATTATAAGCAATTAACATTATTATAATAATGTATCATTTTTACAATATAAATAATTGTACATTTTCCTTAAATAATATTATATTAGGAAATAATATTTATTAGACATATCATTTTAACATTTATTATACTATTGTATTATAATAATATGATTTATGTGTTCATATTATTATTACTATTTAACTATTGTTTAGCATTTCATTAAAATATTATGTAGTATTATTTATTTATAAATAACTTAAAGATATTAAATATAATTTAAATTATATTTATTTATATATATATATATATATATATATATATATTTATTTATTTATTTATTTATTTAAATATATATATATATATATATATTTATTTATTTTCACCACCTGACCTTTTATTCAATATTATTCATTTTTTAAAATATAAACTATTATAAAAGCTACTGTGTATGTCCGTACAGATAGAAGAACACTTTTTATTTCTATTTTACTATTTTTATTGCATTTTGATACCCTTATAAAATTTTAAAGCTTTTAAAATCTTGCAGTTGACCCATAAAACATCTGGAAGTGGTAGCCGACAGACAGGCAGACGCAGACTGAGACGATACGGATCCCCACAGGGTAATTTGGGCACTACAGGAGGAAGTAAAAAGACAGAATCTACAAAAACTACAAAAAGCACAGGACGTTTGTGGGCGTTGGGCATTGATGTACATAGTACACACATATTCTGAGACTGTGGTGGCTTAGTGGATAAGGCTGGTTACTGGACTGTGGACCAGAAGACTTAACCCACAATTGTGAGATTGTTTCAGTTCAGAGTATCCAGAGTAAGTTGCTGGATAAGGGCGTCTGCTAAATGCAAATACTATGATGTAGTTTGGCTTTCTGAAAGGGTGACGCCTGGAACCTCTTACGTTGTAGGGTTTCAAACTGGAGAACCCTTAGTGGTGCGAGCTGGAACCTTTTAAGGGTATAGGAGATGCATAGTAGAGATTACTGATGATCAACAATATATTCAAATAAATTACAGTTACATATAACAATCTGTCAAACCCAAGTCTGATTAAACAAGTAATGGATTCTGTCATAATAAGTGGATTGTGTGTTCATTTTTGATGAACGATCCAATGTGAGCTGAGATTTAGAAAGTGTTTATACGTGATTTCTTTGAAATGATAAGAAAGTGGAGCAGGTGTGTGTTTGTGTGTGTGCTATAGGGCTTTGATATCAGTCCTCAGAGTATTCCGTTGCCCTACTTGAGCTCAGAGGGAGCACAGCTGAGGATGCTGTGTTTCCATGACGCTGGAACGTTGCCATAATGTCTCCGTAGCGGTACCGACGCACTGCAACGTTACTCCTCAGAGAGAAGTAGAGTCCAGATGTTTGCTTGTGCAGGAACTCGTCTGAGTATTGATTGAACGTCCGTCAGTGGTCTCACTCGTTACTATCAGAGACGGTCATGCGGGGCGGACTGGCATTAAAGTCGGTCCTCTGTCATTCTGACAGGCATAGTAACTGCAGTGACCGCCACTTACAACCCCACACAGACACAGCAGCTCTGAAACCTTTGGTTCTTCAATTACAAACGCATCACACACACTGTAGAACCAAAATATAAACGATGGAATATAAAAATGAATAACTATACCTCACTGGCTGCACACAAGCTAGAGGGAATGAGTCCACACTCATTTCCACAACAGGCAAAGCAGTATCCCCTTTTAAACACTCTGCAAGTCTGGGTGAGATAACTTAAAAGCTGGATATGATTGAGGGCCCAACACCAGCAGCGTGGCACCACTGGGATTTGACCTTTATCACTGACCACTGCTGAACCAGAGTTGGCGTCTGCTTCTACTTTTAGATTTTTAGTTTAAACAGCCACTTCTTGCGATCTTTCATGCATATTACATAACATAGGGCATAGAAAGTCCAACTCAGTCATGCACAAAAATACCAAGGAAATACTCCTTTAGGGGAAAAGCTGTATGGATTTCTAAAGTAAGGTTTCTAGAGAATGAAATCTGAGGAAGGTGGTCGTAAGTCAAAGTCCTGACACTCTCTCTCTCTATTCGCTGAGGACGATAATGGGTTTTGTGTGAGCACACTCCTGGGGTCACAGATCACTCGAGATGACAGCTAATCACGCCACGCTGCCTGGGCTCACCATATCACCACTGCAACACTGCCACCACTAATCATCCTCTCAATATGAGAGCAGTGGTGTGGAATGGAGTGGTGCACAACCAAAGGGGGGAAAACCATGAGAGGTTTATGGTTACACTGGAGTAAGCGCTTATAAATACACTGGAGTAACTGCGTACGTTGTACTGAGAAAAAAGTTTTCGGCGTAAGTGTTTCCCAGAGGGACAAGCCAACTGTTAGGAACAGATTTTCTGATCAGGAGCCAGAATAGTCAAGTCAGATTTATTTCTATAGCGCTTTTTACAATGGAGCATTGTCTCAAAGCAACTCGAACTACATCATCTCCTAATATCTATGTCCAATCCCAAATTGAGCAAGCCTAGGGCGACAGTGGTAAGGAAAAACTCCTTAAGTGTTATGAGGAAGAAACCTTGGGAGGACCAAGACTCAAAAAGGGACCCAACCTCCTTGGGCGGCATAGATGATAAATCTAAGAATGAAACTAAAGTCATGGAATCATACTTCAAATAAAATGTGAGATATGCACATAGGCATTAAGTAGACTTTAAAGGCCTTAAACAGTGGCTTTAACTTCAAAACATACTTACTAAAAAGACATATTCACTTATAAATGAAAAGATCACTCTAAACCCATTTGCTTATTAATCAAATTACTAAAGTAATTAAGTATTATGTTGATTAGACACTAATGAACTAAATTGCACATGAACATGTGAAGAGAAGAATCATTTATGGGTGCTAAATATTATGCTTGCTTAAAAACATTACATCCTTGTCAACAATGTAATTTACTAGTAAGGCTAAACAGCGTCGCGAAGTTTCTGCTTAAACAACAAATGAATCTAATCTCTAATCTTATTTGTGTTCTACCAACAAGATCTGTTTGTCTGCGTAGCCTATGTGACTAAATATAATTAAAATGGGAAAAGAGACAATGATTCCTTATACCAACCGATGCAATTTCTGCATTCTGTTTAAGTCTTACCAACGTCCTGTGGGCCGCTGTTGGTTTATCAGATTTACATTCACCAGTTTTAACTCATTTGGGTAAGGATGGGTAGAATCTGCGGTTTGATCTAGATAACAGCGATTAACACTTTGCAAGTTTCCCGCAAGTGAAACTGATCGTGCAAAACGTCCTCACATAAAGCACTGGCTTTAACAACTAACACTGAACGTTGGTTTACTTGGTTAAAAAATAGATTTGTGTTCCTCTATGTTGCTTTATGGATTGAGATTCGCCGGCTTCTCGGGTTGTCCCTGAACCACGCAGACGTGCCGCCATTTGTCATGCTCATAAAACTGTGCCCTGTGCATGATTGGATGGGTCGTCCATTCAAAGGTTAATTGAATTTTGTTCAAGCCTGGCAGATTGCTTTTTCGTTGGCCTGCTGACACTTCCTCGTGTTTGCAGGCGATGGCCGAGGTGTTGGATTTCCTCTCCACGCCGCATAACGTCCAGATCAGCGAGGTGACCTGCGACTCGTTCCGCGTTGCCTGGGAGATGACGCCGGAAGATGCGGCCCGTGTGACGCATTACTTCATCGATCTGAGTCGCAAAGAGGGGGCCGAGAGGAACCGCTTCAAGCACAGAGTGAGTGTGTGTCCTCAGACGTTGCTTTTTTTCCTTAACCTACTAATCCACTCAAATGTTGTGGATCGTTTAGCATGTTAACCTTCTTTTATTTGTCATGCGATCAACAGTAGGAGCCTCGGTAGAGCCATGGCAAGTCGCACATGCCACCCACTTTATTGGGTTCAACCGCTCATTAGCGCAAATATCTAATCAGCCTGGAAGCAACTCGGTGCATTTAAGCATGAAGACATGCTCAAGACGACCTGCTGAAGTTCAACCCGAGCGTGAGATTGGGGAAGAAAGGTGATTTAAGTGACTTTGAACGTGGTATGGTTTAGGGCTTTCAGAAAATAGTTAAAAAACAGAAAATATCCAGTGAGGGCAGTTCTCTGGGGGAAAATGCCTTGTTGATGCCAGAGGAGAATCAAGCTGATAAAAAGGCAACAGTAACTCAAATAACCACTCGTTACAACATGTCGAACCCTGAAGCAGATGGGCTACAGCATCAGAAGAACACACTGGTGCTAAGAACAGGCAACTGAGGCAACTTGCATGGGCTCACCAAACTTGGACAATAAAAATTGAAAAATGAGTCTAATGACCTGGTCTAATGAGTCTCAATTTCTGCTGCAACATTCGGATGGTCGGGTCAGAATTTGGCATAAACAACATGAAAACATGGATCCATCCTACCTTGTATCAACGGTTCAGACTAATGGCGGTGTAATGGTGTGGGGGATTTCCTCAAGAGCATCATTTAAACACCACAGCCTACCTGAGTATTGTTGCTGTCCATGTGCATCCCTTTTTGACCACAGCGTACCATAGCCAGCAGGATAACGTCCCATGTCACACAGCTCAAATAATCTCAATCTGGTTTCTTGAACATGACCGTGTGCATTTACATGCACTGAATAGTCGGATTTCTGCAGTCATCTGATACAAGGATTTTTTTTATTTGTCACGTGAACATTTGTAGTTAGTACAAAAAGGACAGTGAAATGTAAAGTGGCTACACCAAGACTGCAGATATATAAGAAAATATAAAGTCTGTAAAATAAAGAAAATAATAAAGCCACAAGAATTACCAGAATTAAAAAAACAAATAATAGTACTCAAAAGTAAAGGTACAATTAAGTAATTTAGGTATATACACAATATAGTGCATTGAGAGGTATTACATTATAGTTTAAAATGTATTAAGGTAGTATGCAATTTGCAATTTAAAGTGTGCAATTGAGGTGTAGTGGCCAAGTGTCTGAGTAAACATCTTTAGGATGAATGTTATTCCGGCGTTAACTGTTTATTGACAGAATACTCTGGGGGAAGAAGCTCTTCCTGAGTCTCTCCGTCTTGGCCTGATTATTCAAGTGGTCATGTATACAGCATACTCCGATCCTGAAATCAGATTAAGTAATGCGATAAAGAGAGCTGGATTTTACTCAGTAATCGGAGTACTAATGGCATAGAAGATAACGGACAAAATATGGTTGCCATATCTTTGGTCCTCTTACTCTTAGAGATTCTCGTTTTTTGGGCTTATTTATTTAGACCAGATAGGGGATTCACTCGTGGGATTTGGCAACCTTAGAATTCGACATAGCACCCGCTAAACGGCTATCGAACACTTTGTGGAGACTGAAACCCAATATATACTCAGGAATATGAAGAATTTGATGATTTAATATTAAGAATTGAAGTTTACATCCCATCATTTTGTGAGCTTATTGCCTGTTTACAAAGTTGAAATCCGATTATTACACGGGTCGTATAAATCCGCATATTTCCCGTTATCTGAGTATCAAGTGCACGTGAACTCGTTCATAAAATCAGTATCCCCAAAATGGCTTCCACAGCCACTAGATAGTCCAGTAGAGCACCTTTGCATGTGGTGGAACGGGAGATTTGCATCATGGATCTGCAGCAACTTTGTGATTCTATCATGTCAATATGGACCAAAATCTCTAAGGATTGTTTCCAGCATCTTGTTGAAGCTTTGCCACAAATGGGGTACAACCCGGTACTAGCAAGGTGTACCTAATAAAGTGGCCGATGTGTGCACTGTTGTACCAAATGTATTTAGACTCTCAAACAAGTTTGCTTAATGTGTCTCATAAACGTCCAAATGATTTTATGTGCGTAAAAAACAGCAGTGACTTAGGTTCCGAGTTGAATGACTGTGAGGGGGTTGAATATTTGTGATTGCGAGTTTGTGTTACTGCGTTTTCGCCGGGAAGCTGTACTGAGATAAACTCTGAGGATGAGAGTGTCTGACAGCCTGCTCAGCTGGCTGATACTCCTAATTCAGAAACTCAAACACCTTGTCACTAAAGCACTGTGAGGCATTGACTCATCAGACATTTCATTTCCTCTCCGATAATCAAAACCCTCCGGGTGGCTACAGGCCAGGGCACTGAAGTGCTCAGTGAATGGTCGACTGAGAAAAAAACCTCTGTTTGAAACATTTTAACACTCTGCAAACCGCAAAGACTCTGCACAGAATCCAGAATTGATTACAGGCCTGTTGAGCCCCTTACTGCTTTTACGTATAATTTCCTTTACTTTCTCACTACAACCTTGAGAGCTTCATTATTCAGTTTTCCCCTGTGACTAAATAATGGAGCCGTTTGCTGGTCGACTCTAGAATTTGCTGCTCAGTGTGTTTTTAATCACCTGTGGTTCTGCTGTGGCCTTCACATGACTCTTTAAATCCAAAGGAAAGGACGGGGTTGCTATGGTTATAGGCACTGGTGCATCCTGTAATTGGTTTTGCTTGTCAGAGTGCCGTGATTACACAACAAAAATAATTAGGCTTGATATTCACGACAAGTAGGAGAAACACTTCGATGAACAGCATATGCTTTTGCTGCAGCAACACCAAATGGATTTCATAGAGACCAAGGTTATGAAACACAAGTGCCATTTCTCAGTTGGCCAACTTTGGCCGCACGTGGTTCAGCTGGTCTGTAAAGAAAGGGACAACATCCAAAATGACATTGTCACGTTGACGCAACACAGCAAAATCCCCTTGCTCAGTGCCAGGTCTCACCCTCACAATTCTGGCTAAGTGGAAACAGGAATGGATGCAGGGATTTATGAAGAGGTGGCCTAACATTTAGAGGAAAATAATTCTAAATAACTGGGCTACACAGGAGTAAGTTCTTTCGTTACTAGACTGTCAGTAATTAGAAAACTCGATAGGGACAGAATAGTTAATATTTTGTGGTATTCCTTAACAAGTCCTCTTCATCTGAGTCCTGTAGTTACCGCTATTCACAGAGAACATGGATGGGATATTTTTGACTTTCAGGATGTCCCCACCAAGTTGGTAGCGAAGGCTGTGCCCCTGCCTATGGCAGTGAGAGGCCACTGGTTCTTGAGCCCTCGTACAGAGTACAGTGTGGCCGTCCAGACCGCCATCCGACTGCCCGATGGTGACTACCAGGTATCTCAAACAAGTTACGCCTGTTAGAGCTTTCCTCTCTATACCATTACGTCTTAACATCTGTTTGGATTTAGTGACATCAAGTGTGACAAACTATGATTATGATTTTTGTTTTCATTACTAAAGGTGTCTGAATGGAGCCAGGTGGTGGAGTTCTGCACTGGGGGTAAGAACTGAGAAACTAGTTGATGCAGAGTTTGGGGCTAATCATTTTTGGGTATCTTACTTGGTGGCCTTTTGATTGAGCAGAGTAAGGCACTTTTGTAATACATCTGGAAGAAGAGAAGAGCTTTCTCATCTAAATGTGTAACAACATGAAAGTGTTTGTGGTATATTCTTAAAAACACTCCTGCCTCTTTGATTTATGATTATTTGATTTGCCCTTGGCGTAGCATCTCACGCTTAGCGCTGAGTATTTCCGGTAATGTTATGCCCCGTTTCTCCTGCAGATTATGCCATAGATCATCTCCAGCAGCTCCTGGATAAAGCACAGGGAGCGGCTGGGAGGATGCTTCGTTTCTCCGTGTTCTATCGCAATCAGCATCCTGAATACTTTCACTTCGTGAGGTTGGTGCAACCAGCAAGTTCTAGTGATTCCAGTTCACAATCCTAAAGCTTGTAACATATATCGAGAAGATATCATTATCTAAAATGGCTGCTCCTTTATCCTGTTTATAATCAGTGTTGGGGTAGTTACTCAATAAAAGTAATCCATTACAAATGGCTAATTACATGTTTCAGAATGTAGTGGAGATTACTCATTATTTCCTGGCAAAAGTAATCCGATTAATCATTACTTCTAGTTTACTACATAAAATCCATATTTTTGTACCAACTAGAAAGTACAAGGATAACAGCCAGTAATCATTTAAATGTTTTATTTCAGGGAAAAAGACCATTCACATTCAATCTCAAATAATTTGTATGGAATTTTTCAGGTTTTCTGATGCAGTTGCACAAACTTACCAGCTTTGAGAAACTAAACAGCTAACATATTTTGTTGTAAATGCTTTGGTAATAATCAATAATTTTACTCAGAAACACAAGTGACACAAGCGAAATTTTTTTTATTAAATTAATTAAATTCCAGGATAGGTATCAGGATAAGTGGGCAAAATTGGGGTTTATACTCCCTCTAAAAACCGGCTGCTATGTGGACTGTCCCTAGGTTTGAGTGTGTTCATGAGTGCTTGAGCTGTCTGAAAGTGACTGTCTTACACTGTCTCTCTTTATTTTGTAGAACCGAATGTGGAGGAGCGATGCTCCCATCTCTAAAAGACAACAGCGGCAGCCACGGCTCTCCCATTAATGGCAAGCTTCGTGGCATATTCCTGAGCTGCAACACCGAGTTTGACACAGGACTTCCACCCAAAGATTCCCCCTACGGTCCGCTACGCTTCCAGATCTCCGCCGCACTCCTCATGAAGCCCGACACGCACCTCTATTTCGCCGATTTCTACTGCATGTACACGGCCTACCATTACGTGGTTTTGGTGCTGGCCCCTGCTGGCTCGGAGGGTGATCAGTTCTGCAACGGTCGCTTGCCCCTGCTGGACCTAACCGCCAACCCTTTCCTGACTTACGTCCCCGGAGACGAGCCAGCGTTCTGTCATGCCAGTGATGTAATCTTGGAGGTTTTCTACACAGAATCACTACCTCTGGACCAAGGCACGGTGGGGCAGATCAGCGGCCATCACCAGCTCATGAGCCTGTCCACTGCCAACGCCAAGAAGGACCCCAGCTGCAAAGTGTGCAACATCAGCGTCGGACGTTGACGTGAGAAAACCGTTAGATAGATTGGGGCTAATCGATGCTATGATAAGCATCCTGAACTTTGCTCGAGGGGCAAAACTGTGAATCAACATCCAACGGTTCTTATAAAAGCTGTGAAAAACTCTAGATGCAGTGTTATGTAAATACAAATGTTCAATCAAAAAGTAACCAGAGTGTCCCATATGGGGAAAAATGAACACTAATGTGTTTTATGGACTCCCAGAAAGTTGGATCAGTTAATCGGGACACAAGGGTATCGTGGGAGAAGTTTCTTCTGCACGTTGGCATAACAATGGGACCAGTGATCAGTTTCATCCAAATTGACATGGCCATTAATTACAATAGCCACGTCATTGTAAGATAGTGAGAGGTGTACTCTGAGGCCCCCTCCTCGAGTTCAGGGATAGGCGTTCCTTTGCAAAGCCACAAAAACCTTGTGTCCAGATGATCTGTTTCAACTTGCTCGAATTTTGCCTGGATTACTGAGCATGCATCAAGACATTTTAAGGACTGTTGATGAATTTGGCCAAAACATTTAGATATATTGTATAACTGATGTGAATAAGAAACTCAAGCCATAAGATGCACATACTGCCAACTATATGTAACGTACCTTCCAGTGACTGATGAAATGTATATCAGCTGCACACTGCACAAAGCATGACAACAACCATAACCATTACAACAACCATAACGAGTTACTGTCTTCTCTGAGATTGGGGGTTGGGTGCAGTCATACAAGATCTTAGGGGGAAATTAATGCAACTCTGGACACTACTGCTTCTGCAATGTCACACCATTTATTTCTGTCCAGAGTTGCATTAATTTCCTCCCAAGATCTTGTGTTGATGATGGGAGATTTGCTCCACTGTGCAAAGTCTTCTCCAGCACATCCCAAAGATTCTCATTGGGGTCTGGACTCTGTGGTGGCCAATCCATGTGTGATAATGATGCCTCATGCTCCCTGGACCACTCTTACACAATTTTACCCTTCTGAAACAGATGAACATATTTTCCACGACCACAGGATGTGTCTTTCAACGTGGTTGTTTAATAAATGAGGAGCTACTCGCTGCATCAGTTAGGGTTAAAGAACTTGTTGTCAGCTGAAACATAATCAGGAATTATCTTATGGGAGGCTCTTTTTTAACTATTTAACTATTTGCTTAGTTAAATCCAGGTTGTGACCTTTTGGGTTTTTTTGGGCCAGGCAGTGTATTAAACCATATAATTTATTTGGTTTTAACGTTTTTAGCTTATCAAAGACAAACTTCTGTTTAAAAAAAACAACAAAAAAAAGAACTTTTACTTTTATTTTTAGGGTTGATGGGACTCAATTTAGGGGCTGGACATGCCTATGTATCTGTGTATGGTATTATGGTAGTCTTTTTTGTAGCCTGTGGTCGGAATTGTTGTTCTTTTCCTAGCTAGTTGGTCAGCTTTTTCATTTCCTGTGATCCCACAGTGTATTGCTATTCAGCAAAAATATTCTTTATAATTATTGTTGAGAGATCCTATATTTTTCCCCAAATGGTGGCTATGATTGGATGTTTTTGTGACAGAGTTTCAAGAGCTTTCAGACAGGCCATCGAGTCGGACGTATCTAGCAATTCTAGTGCCATTTGAAGAGCTATTGCCTTGTCTGATTGTCGGTTGTTGTTATTGCGGCCGATTGTTGATTGGGATTTTTTGAGACGCCTGTGTATAAAGTTGTCTCTACACATTTCTCTCTAATGCTGAAGACGGAGTTGGTAAGTCTAAATAATTTATACATACTGACATTTTAGAGAATGTGGAAAAACTATGCCGGGTTTCCAACAGCCTGAGGTACCTGCCTTGTACCTGAGAGAACTTGCTCGCCAATGCTAAGTGCAACTCACTTGGCAAGCGGTAGAGGGCGCTAAAAGACGATCTTCAGCCAGAATCCCAACGCACCCAGCAACAGTCTCGAGGAACGCTAGAAACAATGGCAAGCAACTCAGGAAACTTATACTAATTAAGTACAGGATGTGATGAAACCCTGATGACAGCAGTATTTCCCGTACCATCCAGATGCACTGTAACGGCATCTCACTGGCCCAGTTCTTGGCCCTGAGGAGGCGGTGATGTTACACTGATATTTCATCACGTCCTGGGTGAACACAGGAGCCAAATCAGCTCCCTGTGCAGAACCCGTCAAAATGGCTCATTAAATTGTCACCAAGTATGACAGGAATGTAGGCTTTAATGGAAACAATTGATTTATAGTAAGAAAAAAAGCAGGGACGAGTCTAAGATCGATGAGACACGCCCCCACCTCTTGTTTTGTTTGTTTTACTGTACATTTTAACGTAATTTTGGACCGTCATTCCCACACATGAAGGACGAACATCTGACTTTTTGGGTAGAGACACTGTGACTGGAAAGAGAAAACTGAGAGAACTTACTTTTTGCTGAGCCTCTGAGCCACAAAGCCGTCACTTGGACCATACCATTTCCGAAAAAAAAAATGTTTAAACCATATACGTTCTATGGTTTTAACATTTTCTCAGCTTATCATAAGCAAACTTCCATTGACAAACAATAAAAATAAAAAATAACTTTGATATAATAATTCAATTTAGGGGTGCTTGAGCAGGAGTTAGACATCCAGTTTGACGGGTATAAACATGAGGTAACAGAAGTGAAATTCCCATTGGCCATTCAACAGGATTACAGACTAGACTGACATTAATCAGTTGGTTTTAAACAACCGGTGATGGAAAAACATTTGGAAAACCATTGTAATAATGACTTGTTGCAAGGTAGGACATCTTTTAAAAAAGTGCTCCAATCACTGAAAAACTTGTCATGCGGCACAACTGACAAAAAAGCTTTGGCATGCTAATAAGAAAAGACAATGGTGCTGAATACTAACCCTTACCACACCATGTCAGTTCTGTGATTGGTCCAGCGTTACCTCATTAGCCAATTTGAGCCCATTTCTTTCACAAATGAATAATCCAAACAGTAACAAGCTACGGATATCAGATGTCACGATTCATCATACAGGTCTGAACCATTTAACATCCATTCTATCAACATCCGTTCGCTTTAACGTAGTCTTAAGAATTATACAGTCAGACTTCGGCACTCCACCACTTTGCAACTTGTTGCATTCAGTTCTTGACAGATTTTGATGAGAAAGTTTTCTCCGGACACCGACCTGCAACCCTCAGCAGGATAAGCACACTTTTGTGGACAGATAGCCTTAACTAACAGCTGCTTTTCTCCAATTGTTCTAGTCTATGTTTAAAATATTATGTAATTTTGTATTATTTCATCAAAAGTGAAATAAGCTGCACTTAGTCCTACATTATAGAAACAAAACAACTAATTTAGTAAGTGATCTTTTTTATATTAAGCTTTTCTCACTCGGGTTTAAAGGGGAAGAAAAAAGCTTAATGTAAAAATGATTACTTTCCTTTTTGATCAGAGGTTCATCATTTCAGCGGTAGAGATTACTTATCAGCAGTAGTAACTCAGAGAAGTTTGGTTTTCCTAGGTCTTTATTTTAGAACATTAATCCACGTTAAGCGTTTTAGACTCTCCCGGCTAAAGTGAACCTGGTGTTCTTTAGACGCTTTAGATGCTTTGCCATGTTGGCGGTGCAGCCTCCTTTACAACTGATCAACTTACCATACCTATTGCATTTAGTCTTTTCTGTTTCTTTCAAAGTGGAACCAAACTTGAGCTTTTGAGAGTCCATCTTCTGCTAACGCTCTAGCTGAGTGTATCAAAACAAAAATGATTACGACACACCAATCCTGGCAGATATGTGCCCATGTCTTTTTTGCACTCATCACAACCATGTACAATACATGAGTAGGAACCGACAACTGGAACGAAATTCTATTTTTTTAACAGGTAGTCAATTCTGGGAATTTTGAAACCAGCTATGAATTGGAAATATGCTTAAAGTAGGACACGAACACGACTGATTTTACATATCACTCACAACTCACAAAGCACTTTAATAAGGAATCTGACGTCGCTCAAATACAGAGAGACAGCTGATGAGCTCAGACCCTGCTGTCATAAGTCCTGAGACACGTTACACTGATGTTACATTAACACAGCCATGTCGACTTGCAGAAACACATTCAGAGCTGGGATTTGCCCCTCAATGACAGGCCGAGGCAAACCTGGGTCAGTGTGAGAGCTAACGCTGCTGTTCGGTCTGACCGTCGTGCTCCACTGCACAGTGTCCCATTATTTTTATATTTCCACCCAGCTAGATGAGCTGAACAGCACCACTGGCCACTAGGGGCGCAATAGTGCGATAACGCATCAAATGCTGAGAGCCCTCGTCCAGGTCTACGACGTACTCCCTGAAAGAAAGAGCAAAACGAAGACAGTTTAAATCACATCTACATGTTATATTGTGGGTTGAAACACAGGAGGGGGAAAAAAACGCACTACATTAGAATAACTATAGCCTAACACCATGACACTCAGTCACTGTCCATACTCAGGTCAGGGTCATGGAGTACCAGCCCATCACTCACTCACTCAGGGACACTTTATAGACACCTATTGACCCAACATGTGTCACTTGGATTGTGTGGAAGATGGAGGGAGAACGTGCAAACTCTACACAGGCAGGGGCCGGGCCAAGACTTGAACCTGGGTCTATAATAAGCTATACCAAGAATATAATCAGGTGCTTGGTTGGCAATTCTGTAGCGCAACACCAAGGCGACCGGGGTTCTAGTCCCTGTAGTGACTCCCTGGTGAGTTCAGGCTGCCCTTCTGCTAGTGTTGAGTAGATTCTGGGATAGATTCTAGAACCCCTGACCCCCACATGACCCTGACCACAAAAAGCAGGGTTAAATCTCAAATGTAATGCCATATAAATAGGATTAATCCGTTCCCGAGCCCCAAATGATTGTTTTTACACTTATATTTGTATGTAATTAATGATTAAAAGCATGAATAAAGTAAAGGAATCCGTACAATCATAATAATCAATAAAAACATGAAATAAGGGAAAATAAATACTCGCTGGGACAGCGACAGCGTGACTGAGGGGGTGTTTGAAATCGCACCCCTAGACTGATATACATATATATTTACATAATATAATAATCAATAATATAATATAATATGCCTATGTGGAAAGTGGAAGGAGGATCAGCTGAACTTTACCTCTGATCATCAGTCTCGGGTTCCACCAAGATGTTCTCCTGCCTCTCCTTCACTCGCAGGAAGACAAAGGAGTCCAGACAAGGCTCTGGAACTACACAAACACACAAATTATGGACTTCCACTCTTAAACTCTCGCCTCTGCTTGTGGAGCCACAGCGTTGATTGCCTGCTTACAGCTGCATCGTCCAGAGTTCAAGGAAATGACTTTTTATTCCTATTATGATTCGTGTGGTGGCTTGAAAGTTTGTGAACCCTTTAGAATTTTCTATATTTCTCCATAAATATGACCTAAAACATCATCAGATTTTCACACAAGTCCTAAAAGTAGATAAAGAGAACCCAGTTAAAACAAATGAGACAAAAATATTATACTTGGTCATTTATTTATTGAGGAAAATGATCCAATATTACATATTAGTGAGTGGAAAAAGTATGTGAACCTTTGCTTTCGGTATCTGGTGTGACCCCCCTGTGCAGCAATAACTGCAGCTAAACGTTTCCTGTAGCTGTTGGTCAGTCCTGCACACCGGCTTGGAGGAATTTTAGCCCATTCCTCCGTACAGAACAGCTTCAGCTCTGGGATGTTGGTGGGTTTTCCTCACATTAGCTGCTCGCTTCAGGTCCTTTCCACAACATTTCCATTGGATTAAGGTCAGGACTTTGACGTGGCCATTCCAAAACATGAACTTTATTCTTCTGTAACCATTCTTTGGTAAAACGGCTTGTGTGCTTAGGGTCGTTGTCTTGCTGCATGACCCACCTTCTCTTGGGATTCAGTTCATGGACAGATGTCCTGACATTTTCCTTTAGAATTCTCTGACATGATTCAGAATTCATTGTTCCATCAATGATGGCAAGCCGTCCTGGCCCAGATGCAGCAAAACAAAACAGGCCCAACCATGATACTACCACCACCATGTTTCACAGATGCTGGAATGCAGTGTTTTCCTTTCCCCAAACATAAACGCTTTTCTTTTAAACCAAAAAGTTCTATTTTGGTCTCACCCGTCCACAAAACATTCTTCCAATAGCCTTCTGGCTTGTCCACGTGATCTTTAGCAAACTGCAGACGAGCAGCAATGTTCTGTTGGAGAGCAGTGGCTTTCTCCTTGCAACCCTGCCATGCACACCATTGTTGTTCAGTGTTCTTCTGATGGTGGACTCATGAACATTAACATTAGCCAATGTAAGAGACGCCTTCAAACAGTACATAACTAACCATAATCACCTAAAGTAACCCACATTTTGGAAGTACTGGTACTTAAACCCTTAAGCCGCACATCCGACGTCTTACCTGCTTTCAGCATGTCGATGCTCTGCAGATTAGGAGGCATGTGTTTCAGAGCTACAGCTTTCAGGTACACCTCTGTGTTAGCCAGATACCTGACACCAGTGGATATAAAAGGACACAAAATGTTCTCACTGACCACTAAGACAAAGCTTAAACAGACTAGTGGTTAAGGAGTTACATTATTTTGATTGTATTGAGGTAAAGCAGCTCACTCTTTGGCAAAGGCAAACTCCTCAGGAGAGAGGAACGAGGGATCGCCATCAGCCCGAGACTTCTCCTTCTCTAAGACGTGAGGGAAAAACTTTTCAATCTGCAAAGAGGCATCAAAAGGTAACTCAAGGACCATTTGATACAGGTCATAACCACAGGTAATTTACAGGGTCCGGCAGCAAAAATTAACTATCAGCATTAAAACATTGTCGCTAACTAACGCCATCGGACAGTTACCCGGCAGCAGTAGAACTTCCAGAAATCCAACCTTAATCCACAAACCACTTTTTAAAACAGTCTGGTCCAGGTTGTGTGTTGGCAGTACTGGATGCCCAGTCCAGAATCTGATTTTTAGATCGTTTAGTATTGATTTCCCATAACCCAATACAGAATCCACTTTAAAAAAGTCAGATCTGGATTCATAATTCATTTTATTTAATAGACTTTTCATAGATTTTTGGACTTATTTTTTTCAGAAAGCATTATTACTTCTTGACTATGTGTACTTATTTTTTCAACTTGTTCCTTTCACATTGAGTATGCACATGTATTTTTTGGGCATGCATTTCTTGAATTTGTTAAAAGACACTCCTTTTTATTTCTGAAGTGGAAACAATGCAAAACAAACAATTTTCTTGTACAAGTTTTTAAACAAAATCTTTAATCACTGCAATTAATTTTTGCGTTATCGTTACACCCCTAATAATCTTTGCTCATAAAAAGGGAAATCAGGTAAGCACTACCTTCTGCAGGCGAGAGCGCAGGTAGCTGCTCAGGACGTAGCGGATGCGGTCGATCTCCATGCGGTGGACGCTGGCCTTCAGGTCCCCTTTCCTGACACGCTGTAGATTCTCCTCCTAAATAAAGTACCACATTCCGTTTAGCCCCAGACTGCTCCCGTTTCCCAAACTTCTCAAACCTACATGTATTGGTTCACCCGGTCTTACCATGTGTGTGAGCTGCTCCATCACACACTCCACCAGCTCGGATTTGTTCTCCAGCAGTTCAGGAGAGAACTTCTCATTGAGCCAGGCCTACAAACGTACCAAACAGATCAGATTCTGGCTCTAGAGAATCATCGAATCGAGGTTTATTGCCATGTCTACAGATCGTTAAGGAATCTGAGGAAAGAAGAACGACCGGAAACCATTCTGCTCACACGAAACAGTTGTGTTCGTAGGAGAGGCGTCGCCAGGCCACTTTACTGAGGCTCAAGCCCAGAATGTTTTGAGTATAGCCCCGGCTATCACTTTTAAAATTATATTTAACATTATATCTAATATTGAACATTAAAGCCTTCATATAGATTTAAAATAATAGCCAAAATCAGCCTAGGTCTCCGTCAGGTCTGTGTTCAAAAGAAGTGATGCATTCTTGCATGACGTATAATTGCACCCTCTGGTGTTCAAAAAACGCAACTGCATTAGATGGTATAATAAATAAAAAGCATAATCCAACTTCACAAAGCACATTGTCCCATTTTTGTACCGATTTGCACCGATGTTGAATTTCTTGGGCCGATACAATAACCGATTATTAGCACATTGTTGTGGCCGATACCGATTTCAAAAACCAATAACTTATCCTTTCTGTATTTACAAGTTTCCATTATAATCCATGTATGAACTGCTGTTCAAAACTGGATCAGTAATTCATTTTGAACCCTGGACCAGAACCTCTATAAACGTTTTACATTGCTCACCTCCTCCAGTCTGGAGATCAGTTCTGCAGGGGTCAGAACATCCTCGTCCTGGTTCTCCTCACCTCCACTTAGCTCACTGGCCTCTGACAGCACATCCGCCATGCTGCTGAAGCTGACAGGAGATTTGAATGCAGACCAGATCCTTCAGTAGAAGCTCCAACAGTAGAATCTTCAGCGATCAAACAGCCAATCTTACTGAAGAACCTACACCAGACCCTTCAACACAAACGACACCAAAACCTATACGAGGACCTTTAGCTGAAACTACACCAAAACTTACAGCAGTCAATAGTTTATCAGATCCTGCACCAGATCCTTCAGAACAAATGACCCCAAAATGTATACGAGGACCTTCAGCTGTCACTTTAGCAGGATCTACATAAAAAACTTACATCTGTTCCAACAGTCAATCCTTTATCAGATGCTACAGCAAAACATTTAGTAGATCCTGCACCAGATCCAACAGTAGCCCCTACACAAGATTCTTCTGCCGAACTTTTAAAAGATCCTACACCAGATACTTCAACAGAACCTGTAGTAGGTCCTACACCAGATCCCTCAACAGAACCTGTAGTTGGTCACCAGGTCCGACAGTAGATCCTATACCAGGACCTTTCACAGAATCTTCAGTGATTAAAGGGCCAAACTTACTGCAGAACCTACGCCAGATCCTTCTACAAAACCGTTAGTAGATCCTACACCAGATCCCTCAACAGAACCTGTAGTTGGTCACCAGATCCAACAGTAGATACTATACCAGGACCTTTCACAGAAACTTCATAGATCAAAAGAGCAATCTTACTGCAGAACCTATGCCAGATCCTTCTACAGAACCTTTAGTAGATCCTACACCAGATCCTTCAACAGAACCTGTTGTAGATCCTGCACCAGGCCACTAAACAAAACCTGTAGTAGGTCACCAGGTCCAAAAATAGATCATATACTAGGACCTTTCACAGAAGCTTCAGTGATTAAAGGGCAATCTTACTGCAGAACCGACGCCAGATCCTCCTACAGAAACTTTAGTAGATCCTACACCAGATCCAACAGTAGCACCTGCGCCAGATCCTTTAGTATACCATGCAACACAATCTTTAGTAGATCCTACACAAGATCCTTCAACACAACATTTTGTAGAGCATACATCAGATCCTTCAGCAGAATCTACATCTGATCCTTCAGCAAATGCGGCAGCAGATAGCTCGGTGGATCGTCTACCAGTTCTCTTGATCTGCTTCTCCTCCTTCGCCTCTTACTTTTCGGATTAAATCCCGATCAGTCCAGTTCATTATCGCGTTACTAAACTCCCGTACGTGATTTATAACACATATAACACTGATCTACAGACTTTGGCTGACTTCTTGACGAACTACTACTTGTTTACATGCACTGTGAGTTCCTGAATGAGGTTTCGCGCCAAAATGAAGTCACTTCCTACGTCATATGTGTTCAAGCACGTCGTGTATGCGCACAGCCGCGCAGTGCTCAAAGTACGTAGGTTTGTGGGAGAAAAATATACAAGACAATGCCTCCTAAATCCTTATGTTACTAACTATAAACTCTAGCTATGGAAGATAAAAAAAAACATTATCCGCCTTGAATCGTAATAGTTTGTGTACAGTTTGATTAAAATAATAAGGATGCAGTAAATGAAGTCGAAATGCTTCTTTGCTGAAACTAAGCACGTATTTATCTCTACTTAAATCAAGTAAAGTCGTTTATGCCACGATTTACGTAAAATATTATTGATAATAAAACAATGAAACTAGCCGCTCTTAAACTAGGGCTATGCGCTGTGTTACAAACCGCACAGAAACCCCCTAAATAGTGCGCACTAATTAGTGCACTAGCAGCGGTATTCGGGCTATTTTGAGTTAGCGTTCAGTATACAGAGGTCCTTTTTGGAATACAGTCTAAATTCAGCTAATAAACAGTACAGTCGAACTAACCTAACACCAGCTGCGTCCTACATTAACTACAATAACTTGATCTTATATGTTTTGGATGTGTGTACTTAACACGCATAAAATTATTTACGCCAAGTTTACGTATACATCTTCAACGATTATGATATGCTGTTTTCCAAACGGTGCATAGACATACTAAATATGTGCACTATGTAGTGACCTAGCAACGGTTTCGGTCTTGTCTGAAGCAGCATTTATAAGGGTATAAGGGTGGGTTTTTGAACGAAGCCTAAATTACGTTGCTGAACAGTTACTGAACAAATTATGTGGTAAATTAACAATATTGCAGTAATGTCTTTTGGATAATCGTACTTAACGCGAGTAAATATTTCTGCCAACATTAACCTTTAACTAATGTTTTACTTTAACTTGGCATTTTTTCACTCTAATTATTACAATATCAAATAAACTAATCACTTTTGACCAACCATGCTAAAACAAATAACAAAAAACAGCCAGTGTTTTGGATTGGATGCTGGAATTAGCGAGAACATACAAATTCCACATTCCATGTTTGTCCAAGTTAGTGTGTGCTGGTTAGTACTGGTCTGGTGATGGTTTAACTATTGAACTCGAATGGTCTTACTGGTAAAGCTGGCTGACCCATATACCAGTGTCCATTATACAATTTATGCTGGTCTTCGTTGACTTTTTTCTTTTTCTGGGAAGATGATATACTTTGTCCCAAACTGCATACGAGTCTACTGAAGAATTGTCACTAATTAGTGCACTACAAACGTTTGTTTCACTTAGTTATCACTTAGTATATGGACACAATTTAGAAGAAAAAACGAAGACCTTGAAATTAATTCTATGACATTTCAATAAAGGAAGAAATGCGAAGGGGACTGTACCTTAACAACATGGCTATTTGCTGTTTTATAATTTGCTGAACTGAGAAAAAATGTATCGGTTCATTTTAAAATAGTCACTGAAACATATCTAAAGCAGATTCTTCCCAAAACACCAGATACTGTAGAATGCAGAAAGTCAAACCTGGCTTCAGCAGTTTGTTGGCTTTCATATGGGACTGAACAGGTACTGCAGAATAATTATTTTTTTGTTTTGCTTTGTTTTGTTGTGCCTCACGATGACATTTTTTTCAGTGATAGCCTCCCAGTGTTAAGTTTTACATGTAAAATAATGATAAACCCACATGTCTAGTTTATTTTGAATATAGAATGCCCAAATGGCTATACTTAGTGTTATTTAATGCCTTGAATATGTTCATATCAATTGAGGCATTGTAAAATAATAATTTACTATGTTGTTATTCATACAAATACACACAAAAAGTGAACATCTTGTCATTGACCCGTAGCTTGCTTTAGACAATTCACAGAAAAAAGGACGTATTTTATATAAACCAAATTTATTTCATAGAAAATAAAATACTATACACACAGTACAAATATACACACGAAGCACAATACTGCATTGCTGCCATTGCTCTTTGTACATACAGAGACATTCAGTCAGTAGTGGGAGGTAAAGATTGTGAATATTCTTGTTACTTAAAGTCATTTTTGAAAAGTTTACAGTATTATAGGTTGGTTGTAGTTAGACTGCATTCAGATTTCTTCCTCTGTGCACAAAAACAATGCATAAATAGTTTTGGTTGTTAACATATTTTCCATTTTTAATGAGAGTCAAGCCATCACAATGTGTCATTTATGATTTGGTCTCATATCAACATGGGATCAAATTACAGTATACATATTTTCTGATCTCCCATTTTGAAAGAGAAAGAAGTAAATGGCAAACTTTGTATCACAAAATTAGTGCCAAAACAATCTGTATTTGATACCGTGCAATATTCCGGGATGTAATACATATTCAACATTGCCAGTCTTAAAAATGGAATAACTGAGCCCTTAATTGAAGTTTCCAGTGCTCTTCCTGACCACTGGGTGGCACTCCGATAGGATAAACTGTTGGTACACACCACCACAAACACGTGAAAAAAATGATTCCTCATCACAACGCAAATTATTTGAAACAATAACACACCAGCACGCTAATGATGTTTAGACTTGTTGTTTTGGATACAAGAATTGACCATAAAGATAAAAGTTTCTTTTTAAACAACAGTGAATTCCTTTAAGGAGTACCATAATACGCTACTTTTTGTCTTGGACGATACTTGCTTCAGCGTGTCTGTAACCAAAACTTTAGTTTCTTTGCATAGATATGGCAGTAATGATTTGTTAATGGTTTCATCCATATAGTTAAACAAAAAAAAAGTACAAAATGATGAAAACCACAGATTCAAGTTATGACAGTGCAAATAGAAATTCATATCCTGAGGCTTGATGATCACAAAAGATAGTCCCCTATTTCGGAGCATCTTTTTTCCCTTTTTCAAGAAAGACAGAAGCTACATTATTTCGAATGTGAACTGCTAAAAAGTACAAACCTTAGCAAAAGTCCTGAGCCATAATATAAGACTGGGTCAATACGGCTGTAGAGTTGCCATGCTGTACCCGACAGTTGGATGCCACACTGGGTAAGGGTACGGGCGCATTGCTGCGTCGTATGGCCCGGGGAAGGTACCGACCTGCATTGGATGCGTGGGATGGGTTTGCGATGGAGGAATATTTAGCTGAGCAGGGAGGAGGATGGGATGGAGAGGTAACGTTTTCATTTGTTCCATTGCCTCTGCTCTGTGCCGGTCAAAAGTTGGTAGGTGGTAAGGCACAGGCAGTCCGGCTTGATGGATCAGGTACTGTTGGGTGGGCATCGGTTTGGGAACCACCATCTTCCCTTTGTCTTTGCGGTCTGGGTAGAGAGGAGATGGGATCTTCTTCGTGTAGGCCTCAGTACTGCTGGGCCTCTTGGGAAGAGAGACATGGTGGGGTTTATAAGTTGGCTGTAGTGATATAGGCCTCCATGATTCACGGCCGCGGGGAATGACCTTAGTGAAACTTGAGGCAGATGGCACCCACCCAGCAAGCAACTCACCCGATCTGAGAGAGGCAGGCATGGGGATCCGGAGACCTAAGTGCCTTTTGTCTGGATGTATAGCATTGGCATGCAGTAAGTTGGGGTAATGTGTGCGGGACAAAGCGGCCTGTTCTTTAGGGCTGGGGTACCGTCCGAGAGGTAACGGCTGGCACACCCGCACCCCACTGTGAGTCTCGGAGGAGGCTGCAGCGGTGAAATTTGCTGGCTTTTGCTTCTCTACCTCTGGAGCCGGAGTCTTCTGGGTTGGCACGGCCACACAGTCCTCGGAAGAAACAGAGAAAGGGGAGGGGCTACGTGAGGAGGCAGAGGACAGAGGAAGAGGCGAGCCGTCAGAGGCACGGCTAACACAGCCAGATGATGCAGACGAGTGCGAGAGATGGATCACCGAGGGTCTCTCCAGTTCAGTGCCCTCCTCCTGGCCAGCTGTGGACGTTACACTAAGACTGGCTTGTGCCAGACGCTTCTTCTTTTCCAGCGGGGAAATAACAAGTGCAGGGATTAGCGGCTGAAAGAGAGGCTTCTCTCTGAGACATGAGTCTTGGGCCAAGATTTGGTCACCATCCGGATGTTCTGGAGATAGTGGCCACGGTCCGGATTGAGAACACACTCCACGTTCACAATGGTGACTGGATCTCGGATGCTCCTGAGAAAAAACAACCATGTTAGAGAAAATGTCAAAAACTATTCAAACTTGCCTTATTAGCCTTTCTTTTTACACTTGGTCACTTTGGTTGTGCTTGATCACTTTAGTAGCCGGTTGACCAAACACATGAACAAAACCCACACAGACACAGGGAGAACATGCAAGCACAGGCAGTGGCCAGGCCTACATTTGAACCCAAGTCTCTGAAGCTCTGAGGTAACAGTGCTAACCACTGTGCCACCCTTTTGGTGAGGGTTTGGCTCAAGAGTTCCTTTGCTTGGCATGAACATAGTGATCATTCTCTGAGCCTACTGCATATCTAGCATTCAAAAGGTCTAGTCTTTATTTCTGCTTCAGTCATATTTATTTACCTCCTTTTCGTCTCTGTCAGTTGTCCTCCGTCTTTTCTTGCTCTCGGTTTTGTTCTTGTTCTCCTCGCTCCTCTTGTACTGTTTGCGGGGTTTTGATGGAGGAAGCGGTTTATCCTCCTCGCCTCTGCAATGCCTTTCAAAAGGCAAAACCAACCTGGTGAGGGAAATGAAAGAATCCCAGAGGTTACTTAACGCAAAAGTATCTACTAACTATATAATTGGTTCTGCACGTTGATGGCTGGCAACTTACAAAGCAGGTACAAAGTAATTAAAATGGTTTGAAGATAAGCTCAGCAATGCCTTTCTGGATTGGTCAAGGAGGTACCACTGTGATGGGAGGCCATGATTGTGGTTGCACACGATTAAGGGCAGTTCGAACGCAGTACGCTCCTACGCCAACTAGAACAGGTGCAGTTACAACCACAGAGACAGTAGGTGGCAGAAGAGATCAACATACAAAGCGATACGTGCATGCTGCGGTTCAGGTTTGCGAGTTACTCTCCACAAACTCTACAAATACACATCACCGGGGCTCACCGTTGCTCAGCTTCTGATTTATCACAAGATCCGCGCACTTTTTGTTAACCTTAGAAGGCACTTTGTCTTTTTATGGACCTGGAAAGCTCACTAGGCATTGCGTCAGCTTGCCTAGAGTTTCTTATTGACAACTAATCGGCCACCTAAAATAAAAATGCTTGTTCGTGACTGTCAAAGTGAAGTTGTGTGTGCTCGTGGTCATGAAAAGAGGCAGTTATGACCCACAATGGACAAGTAGCCCAAGTGCATGAGCATGAGTGCATGAGCAGTCCTTGCACCAGTTGGAACGTATTTTACTGGCTGTTTTCAGAGTTTTTGTTTTACAGGCATGCTTAACTGTCCTTCCAATCCTAGTTATGCAGGATTCAGGACCTGGTGAAGCAGATGTCAACGTTTTTTTAATGTGAGCGCATCCTAGGACCTGGATGCTGATGTTTCCAAGTGCTGGCTTCCCACTTACCACTGAACCTGTGGGGTTTCAGTTTATTTCAACTACTATTAGAAACGTTTTAATTAGGTGATTTAGTTGAAATCGTACATATAACATTTAGGCTCCCAAGGAGGTTTGGTCCCTCTTCGAGTCTTGGTCCTCTCAAAGGTCACTTGCTTATAACATTTTGGGAGTTTTTCCTTGCCCACTCACCCTAGACTTGCTCAATTGGGGTTTTGGGCCTAGATATTTGTAAAGCTTCTTCGAGACTATGCTCTGTTGTAAAAGCACTACAGAAATATATTTGATTTGCCTTGACTTGATCTTGCGTCAAGCCCAACTCACCTCTCATAGTGTCTACGAGTGCAGGTGGCGGCACTGGTGCTCCCAGGGCTTCCGCCCAGCTCATCGTACACGTTTTTCCACAGCCGCCGAGCCGTCACCTGATAACACACACCGACACACATGAGCACAGAGGAAAGACACAGCTTTGTGAGAAAAAGTATTCGAATGTATTCTGGTTTACAAGCAGACGATCAAACTGGATGTGTGAGAGCCCCAATACAACCAGAACCTTTCCCTCACTACTGCCTCTCACGACTTGGTTTAGACTTTATAGGACCTGATGTGCGTGATTATCGTAGTTCATCAGATTGGTGTCATACATGGTGCTTCATTTCACAGTTACTGCAATTAGTCAGTAAGAGTTCAATACAGTTTCTCACATAACTGCTTCTTTCCTCCTTTTGATTATGTACATCTCTAATGCACTTTCACTATTACGTATCATGCTACTTCTTAACGTTGGGTTCGGGGACCTCCAGGGGTGAGTGATGTATAACGGGGGGATTCAGGTGGTGTAACGCAACCAAAATTGAACAATGGGCAGTGGAAACTTGTTGTCTGAATCACACTCACTATTGAATTCCTACAGCCACGCTTTCTAGTAGAGCGGACTCTCTTATAGGAGCTACATATTGATGCCTGTGCATTCAGAATACTGAGCGTCTAAAGACTTTTGGCCATGCATGTTGGCACATATTGGGTGAATGTGCTAAATTCGTAGAAATGCGCCGCGTTTGAGAAAATTAAACCACTAGGTGCTTGCTCTTACTGGCCAGAAACTAGAAGTGGCAAAGGTGAGACCTGCGCTAACCACACACCGTTTTGCACAGAATGGAAAGTTTTCACAGAACAAAGCAGAGGGCCTGCAGGAGGCAAGATGGACCCCAGCGCTCTCATTGTGGTTATAACAGCCAGTAACTTTGACTGTACTAAAGACCAACTCGAGCCACCTCAGTTTCCACTCAGAGGCAGCGCGAGCTTCTTGGCTTAGCGAGTATCCTTCTCAACCTTTGAGACAGTGGGTGGTTCTCGCTTAGCCTTTAGAAATGGGTACTATTTAAAAAATGTTTAAAGCGGTGGATGGTACAGCGAGACGTAACTGCTAGGTAATAAAACTGTGAGAGCGTGCCTTCACACTTACCGAGTCGTAGCCTCCGAGTATCTCAACAGCTTTGTAGATTTTCCACAGGTTGACTGCAAAAGACAGTTCAGAGGTTTAGCCTTTAGTAGAATTTCTAAATAACAAACAAACTGGAATGGCTACTTGGACACTACAGTATATGGCAGAACACAACTCTTCAAATGAGTGATCTCTGTTATTTTACAGAGCTTCACTGCCAACAGGTTCACATTATGAAGCATACGGATGCATAGTACTGTATGTGCTATACTGAGCACCTCAATGACTTCCAGTTTCCATGCTTTCACAGGTTTCCACCTCCAAAGAGTCAATTTTTTGCCCTTCCCTCAAGAAGCAAAGTCCAAAAAGTAATGGTTTGCCAACTGGCTTCCTTGTCCTTCAGCCGCAGAGCCCTGTTTTGTTCAGTGTGTGTATGGTACGGGTTGAAACCATCACTCCAGCTGTCTCTAGCTACAAGCTCCAAGTTCTTTCGATGTTGTACATGGTTTCGTGGCCACCTTTGGAACCAACTTTCGTAGGGTTCTCTCATCAATTTTCCCCTTTCCACCACATCTCGGAAGGTATAACTTCTCAAATCGTTGAAGCTCGGATGCCAGGGTCTTTGGGGATGAACACATTGCTCCAACATAATGCTCTTGTTCCCTTTAGACTGTGTGTGCATGGTGATAATAGCATTTCTGGCCTGCTCAGACAGCGTTGTTTTCCAATGAGAACAAGGAACAGGGAGTAAAGCTCACCTTTTAAGAATCAGAGTCACCATTTAAAGGATAATTAAAGTCACATGGGCAGTTTGGGTTTTGCTCCTGGCCCCAACCAATCCTGGTATTTGAGCTCAGTGCCTTTCACTATGCACAAAATCTAATCCGGTCTCATTTACATTTACATTTACAGCATTTAGCAGACGCCCTTATCCAGAGCGACTTACAATTGGTACAGTTACAATCCAAGCAATTGTGGGTTAAGGGCCTTGCTCAAGGACCCAACAGTGGCAGCTTGGCAGAGGTGGGATTTGAACCCTGGACGTTTTGGTCCATAGTCCAGTACCTTAACCACTAGGCTACCACAGTCCCAAATGATAGTCTCCTATGTGAACGTGAAATGACCTGCACACAACTGTTGTACGTACTTTGTTTAAAACCAAGATGAGGTATCCTCTCAATGGGCGTGCCTCTCTCCTTCATAAACCGGTGCAGATTCATCACAAAAGTCCTCTCCTCGCTCTCCGATTGGCCAGCCGTGGACTCCTCCGCGCTGTTATTGGTCTGTTCTGAGCCCGTCATTTCCCTGTTGGACTAGAAAGAGGAAACATAATCAGTATGAAAGTGCAAGGAATATGTGTTCAAAACTCAAACATATACAAAAAATATTTGAGCTAACAAATAATGAAAGTGCCAGCCAAATCCAATCTATTCCATTAAACCATGACATTTTGGAGCAGTCTAACGTTGATTCCGCACAGCTCCAACAAGCCATTGCCAATCTGTTGGGTGAGAGTTTGGCTTCTTCTCACCATGAGTTTCCATGAGGACCATGAGGACTGAAATGCACCTTGCACCCAGCATTTTCAAACATGGGTCCAGAAGCACTGGGACCCTGACAAGCGTTTGTTTACTCGCCCTGGAAATTAAAGCATATAATTTGGAACTAAAATGAAATACTGATATGTACAATTACAGAATTTAGCAGATGCCCTTAACCAGTGTGACTTACAACTAAGCTCAGGAGATAAGGTCTCACAACCTACGGGCCACCCATCCCAGTAATCCATAACCTTTTTGTTGAATTATTAGACTTTTTCTGAATGCGTTTGAATGAATGTTTACAGCACTTACTGGAAGCAGCTTGCATGAAGCTTGTACTCGAATGTTAAATTTCACTTTCACATAAACAATCTGATTTTAAAAAAAGGCCTGATCTGATTCACTTTCTCATTCGCCTGCAATCATATTAAATATCAGATTACGGGTTCATATCATGTCCTTCCGGGACGAGTCATAGTAAGAGTGAGAAAATGAAAACACAGTAGGTTTTTCTTTTCTTTTTTCTTTTTTAAAACCAGCCATCCGGTCTGAAGCGAAACAGAACGGGGGTTTCACACTCTGTGCACCCGGCTGCACTCTCACTATCATCAGGAATACAACATGAGAAAGACCAGACACTTACTGTAACAGATTACTGTATGTCTACACAGCTGAACACTTCACATCTCAGGAACATGTGTGGATGGAGGTCTGGTTGGTGTAGCGACTGGATTGGTTACTAATTCTTATTTGAATTTTTGAAGACTGCTGGCTTCCAGATATTATTTCCTAATTATTTGGCAGGTAATGTGCTTTGGTGGTAAGAGCCAGCTGCTGGAAACAGCAGTTCCTGAGGACCTGAATTCAAACCATGGGCTGGACTTGAAACATAAAGGCCAGGTGGTCCAGTTATGGAACTTTGCAACAGGCTGGTGCCCTGTCCAGGGTGTACCTCTCAGGGTTTAAATCTCAGAGGGAGTTGTCCCCCCAAAAATTAGTGTGAACAGAACTATAATTTAAATTTTCTATAAAAATATGCATGGAAAGAACGCGCTAACTATAGATGCAAAATTTTGTAAGATTGCATTCCCCCTTCATATGCTTCACAGTGGTTTGGCCCACTGCCTACCGCCAGCCGAACACACACACACACATTTTATTTTATACTCTTACAATTCTACAGTATTGCAACATTTATTTTGCCCTACATTTGGTGGATAATCGTCCATAGCCTGTTTTTAAGACGACTACAGTAAGTGAAGATTTCTAAAGAATATTTGGTTTGGTTATTCATTGAAGTATTTCTGCTTTTACAACTGTAAAGCTCTAAGTATGTTCTTGTTACACTTATGGAGCAGACTCTGAGATTAAACCAGTAACACATTTAATGACTACAGTGCAAATTCATACTGAAACCATCTTCGTGATGCTTTTCATTTAAGATTCTGTTAGGTGAGATCACGCCATACTCATTGCGCTATACATATATATTAAAAACTTAAAGCGGCTTTCACTTATTGGCCTTTTATTCTACATGAAGTGAGCAATATTTATATTTAAAGTGTGTCAATTTCAGCGTCTTTATTGAAAAAATATTACAATACATCCAAGATACATGGAGTTATTCAGTATAACAGAGTTTCTATGGGAATTGTAGTTTGACCCTGAAGATATGGGCCCACATTCATCTTCTCTTCAGGGGTAAGAAACTGAGAATCAGAGAAATAAAGAATCCCAGGCTGGGCTTCAATCAGAACTCGCCAAGGTTTGGATAAAAAAGGAGTAGGGTTACCCTTCCCATAAAAGCTATGGAAATGGACAGCAAATGTGTGTACCATGTGTACTGCCTGGTGCACAGGAGTGGTTTATTTTGATTGTTATAGTATTATAGTGAATCTTTGAAGGAAAAAGGGCTGCATGATAGCAAAATTGTTAGGAACAGTAAAGGGTTCTGCACGGGTTGCCTCATTGTATTGGTCTCATCCCCTTTGCAAAAGCATGCCAGTAGGTGCTAAATCCCTCAACCCTCTTTTATGTGTATTGTACCATTTGTCAGTTGCTCTATATAAGTTGTTCCAGAATAGCTTCTAGACCCACCACAACCCTCACCATGGCATCCTTCACTCACTCACATCTAGTAGCAATTTAGAGTGACCAATCACTCTAGTGGAATATTTTTAGGAGGAGGAGGAAACCCACACAAACATTGGGAGAACATACAAACTCAGTAAATGAAAGCAAAGGTCAAGCCCAAATCCTGTGAGGCACCTAAAAGCACGTTTTGGTCATTGATCTTCACAGCTCCACACCTTTTCTGTTCTTTGCTTGCTTACCATTGGCAAGTGGAAATAAGTGCATCCAATATACAAGCTCTTCTGTGACAGCCAAATGTGGAAGTGCCAACCAGAATAAACAAAGAGGCGAGACAATGAGGCACAGTGAGGCCCAGGCCACAAGCAGGAAATGAAAAACACCAGGGCAGCAAAAACGTATACCAACTGTCACAGGATCAATCACACACTTAACCGTTCAACGATGTTTTCATGAAGTGAGGAAAGAATTGCGGTCGGTGCGGCGAAACAGATTATCTGCTCCAAAATTACTCTGATATTATTCAGATGACAGGTGACACAGTGTGTGAAAGTACCGAGTGGAACAAGAAAACCACGTCAAATCCGTTGAACTGACTCACTGAAAGCTTTAAGGATTTCTGAGCATAATTCCCCAATCTACGTGCAGGCGAAACGCCCAAAGGTGAATCTGTCATTTCTACACTTTTGGGGGTGAAATCACCAGTCCTGTGTGCTGCTGTGCTCTTACTATAAGTGTAGGATGTGGCGGTAATATACGTTTAATGTTTCTCATGCTAGTCCTGTAATTACAGAGTACTATGATTACTTTGATCCTAAATTGAGATCTTACTTGATAGAACAATTGAGCAGTTGGTTACCATCAGTAAGTCTCAGTGTGTGCAGTGTGGTGTCCCACAAGGTACTGTTCTAGGCCCAATATTGATTTTTGATCATGATGATGATAATTCAGCGGAGAAATGGGGTGAAAACACCGTACTGAGGCATCTACAGGAGCGGAGATTGTAGTTGACGCCAAATTTAAAATGTGTTTTTTTCTTTCAATATTTTGAGCTGAAAATTGATGTAGTATATCACCAAAATAAATATTGCGATATATTGCTGTATCGATTTTTTAGCACAGCCCTAGTGGATGTTAAGAGTTTTGGTCACAAAAGTATAAGCAATATGAAAATGCAGATCTTGAATTATAATTACTAGTATTGTTATTATTGTGGCACTTAGGTGGCAAAGCATCACATGTAAACATATTTAGCACTGCAAAGGCAACAGTGAGCCCTTATCAAGCCCTAGGATGAAGTCTGACAATCCTTTAATTATAACCAAACAGTGTGTTGGTAATAGCCGAACTGACCATTTAGATCGCGCTTAATAGATCTCAACCAATTTGTTAGCATCAATTAGCCTAAGACAGTTCAATGTGTTGCCCCATAAGGTTCTTTTCTGGGCCTAGTATACTTCTGTTAATATCTCCTACTATTATTGTTGTTCTTGGTGGTGATATTACTATCTTCTTCTTCTTCTTCTTTCGGCTTCTCCCTTTATCAGGGGTCACCACAGCGAGTCAAACGTTTCCACCTCACCCTGTCCTCCACGTCCTCTACTCTCACCCCAACTCCCTGCATATCTTCATTCACCACAACCAAATAACTCCTCTTTGGTCTTCCTCTCCGTCTCTTGCCTGGCAGCTCCATCTCCAACATCCTCCAGCAATATATCCACTATCCCTCCTCTGCACATGTCCAAACCATCTCAGTCTTCCCTCTCGAATTTTGTCTCCCAATTTTCCAACCTGTGCTGTCCCTCTGATGATCTCATTCCTAATCCTGTCCACCCTAGACACTCCTAAAGAGAACCTCAACATCTTAAGTTATGCCACCTCCAGCTACTATAATAATAATAATAATAATAATAATAATAATAATAATAATAATAATATTAGTAATAATAATAATAATAATAATAATACTAATAATAATAATAATAATAATAATAATAGTAATAATAATAATAATAGGAATAATAATAATAATAGCAATAATAATAATAATAATAATAATAATACTATTAATAATAGTAATAATAATAACAACAACATAATATTAAATAATAATAATAATTATTATTATTATTATTATTATATAATATTTTTATTATTACTGTTATTATTACTGTTATTATTATTATTATTATTATTATTATTATTATTATTCCTGCATTGTTGCTGTTATTGTTGTTGGTGGTATTCTTTTTTTCCCTTCTTGTTTTTGTTATTATTATTATTATTATTATTATTATTATTATTAAATGGTTAAGTTACAAAATATGACCATTAAACTGTTTTTACTATAAATATGCAAATTAAACTGTTTTTAATGCATTTAAAAACATAATTTATTAAAGACTATTTCAAGATTTTAAGATGACATTAAATGAATGAAATCCTATCTCTTCTCACACTGTTCATTAGTTGCATGACTACTCCTTAACTGGGGTAATAAAGGGAATATAACAAAAGTGTGTAACTGAAGCGATGCATATGATTTGTTATGTGTTACTTAAAAGCATTAAAAGCATCATTAAAATGAGCATATCATATATTTAACTGGGAATGAGCGTGAAATAGAACAAATGCTGTGTAATCAGGTTTAATTACAGAGAGAGAGATTAGCAGGTGTTAATGACTGTAACAGGACAGTTAGCACAATTGTACTGATAAACTTCCTACATTGCAACTTCATTTTATGCACGTCGCTTTAAACCACGGGCTTCAAAAGAAGCTTTAATAGATCTATAAATAATAAAGTGTTTAAGTGTCATTTATGAACTTCAGGGATCCATTTCTCATATTGCACTTTCCAGCTCTGGATATCAATATGTTTTTGTATGTTGGTTTGTTTGTTTGTTTGTTTGAGAACGATTTCGATTTCGATAAACACTGGCAATATCTTGAGAAACAAAAAGTAATGTACCAATTAGATGAGTCAACTCAGCGGGTGTACAGTAAACCCTTGACTTTCCATTTGACGTCTGAAGCGGCAGCGCTGGGGGCCTCGCTAAAATGAAGCGCAGTGTTCAGTCACAGGGTTTCAGACTGAATTGAGTTCCTCAGAGAGCTCAGCACTTCCCAGAAGCTGGCCTCCAAATGACTAATATCGAGCACTGAGGTCCCTGTTGCTTAGCCTGAGTAATATTGAAGATGTGGGTCCCTTTTCTGTGTACTGGAATGAGTAATTTGGAAGACAAAGCCGAAATCGTTTCGCTGTTCTGCGAAAGGGAATAATATTGCAGATGTGAGCCACAAAGGGGTAACCCTGAATGAGTCAAAGTATCGTCCTCTCTCTAAAGCCTGCAACCACTAAATGTGACTTCTATCTAAGCAGATCTGGCTCAGCTACACTGAGAGATTCTGTGAAATTAACAAAACCAGAGGTTCTGGCTCTTTTTGGCGTCTGCAGGAATCTCAGAAATAATACGGAAATCTCATCATCGGTGTTAAAAAGCAACACTGAAAAGGCTGTTGCTTATTACTCAGACAGTTGACGTTGAGCAATTCTATTTCACTCATATTTCAGACCACAGAGCAGTTAAATGTGAAATTCCGGTTTCAAACAGGAAGCAGCTTGTTGTCCGACTGCCCTCGCCCTCCGAAACCGCAACTAAAAACAGACTGACAAATTTGCCGTAAGTAGCGCGCGATGAATTTCCACCTTATTTGAAATTGCGTGAAATGCACGGAGGATGCATCAGTCACTCAAAACGAAAGTCTATCCACACCCAGATGGATGCTACCAATTCTGATGTAACACAACAGACATTGAAAAGATGTCTTCTAATACGCTCCTATCATTCATAACAACAGGGTCTATGGCCCACCACAGTACAGTTAAGGTACTGGACTATGGACCAGAAGGCCCAGGGTTCAAATCCCACCTCTGCCAAGCTGCCACTGTTGGGTCCTTGGGCAAGGCCCTTAACCCACAGTTTCTTGGATTGTAAAACTGTACCAATTGTAAGTTGATGTGGATCAGAGCGTCTGCAGTTTGGACAGTCGTGTCCTTCTGCTGTTCCTAATAATTTGCTCTCTAGTTGCTAAAGGAGCTCAGCTCACACTGTCAAAGGTACACGGTTATTCGTCAAGCTAGTCAAGCTAAATAAACCAGAATTAATAAATAAATAAATAGCTGTATAAGTTACTGAACTATTGTTATTCCAGGCTGTATATATATATATATATATATATATATATATATATAAATATTTATATATACATTTAGATTAGGAGATTCAACTTTAATGTAAATGTGCAGAGTATAAATACAAAGCCAATGAAAAGCGGTATATAAATATAAATATAATAATAAATATAATTAATATAAATAAATAATGAATATACATAAATATAAAATAAAATAATAAAAAATTAAAATATTAAAAATAACTAACGATGAAACTATAAAGTTACCAACTATATATATATTGTAAATTATTTAATTATTACTTTTAATAATAAAATAATATACTACAATTAAAACTATCTACTAGATACTTTTTAATATAATTTAATATATCTAATATATATAATATCATAAAATTCAATGTCTACTAGGTATAATTTAAAACAATTTAATATATCTACTATATATATTTTAATTAATCATTTTAATATATACCTTAAACGCTCAGCATTTTTATTAAATATATGCCCATTTAATTATTTATTTTTTCTTCATCATTTGCCATTTTATATTTAATATTTATAGATTTTTTTACATTGCTTAAACATAGTATGGTTAATGTGAAGATATTTTTTTATAAGCTGTATATAATGAAATGCAGATTAAGGAAGTATAAAAGTATAGAGGCATTCTGTAAATCATCAAAGTCTACTACAGTTTTATGCTAAAGTTTGTAAACCCCTGGTCAAACATATAAAACGACCTTAAACCCAAACTAAAATATACTGTACATGAAAGTCTGCAGTTTGAATGCATCCATTTTAAGGCCTGGTCTTAAATGACATAGTGGTTCATTAAAACATGATGAAATAGGTCATATTTAAGATATAAAGGTAGTATTAAATGAACAGTGCTGTCTGTGTTCAGTGATGTGGCTTCGAATATGACCCAAAAACACAAATCTGTCAAATCACTGTCAGCCATTAAAGAGAAGGAAACCATTTCAAAATCAGCTTTTTAAGATCAGTGAGCTGTCATCAGCCACTTCCCTTAACTGCAGAGTGTCAGATACAAGGAATTAAGGCAGAACAGGCCAGAAATTCATCCACTTTTAAACCAGAAAGACTGGGCATGTTGTAACTTCTGTCGTCATGATGATGATCATACCCGGGCAAGCGATGAGTGTTGACCTACTGGAATGTTTTCAGCACACGCATCGTTTTTAGTCCTCTTTCTTGCAAGACGAGAAATGAGGAAAAATTCGAAGTGACTCATAGCGCTTCTTGTGTGAACATGTGCTGACGCTGATTTCCACGTACATGATGCTTTACAGTCATCCAGGTCTTTTAGAATGTCTAATAGCCGTTAAGTCAAGGCCGTTAGTAAAGTCACATCTGGACCACATGATACTTGCAGGACTTGCAGGCTTACAGAAATCAAATGGACCAACTGTGCATTAAGAAACATTTCTTAAAAATCTTTTAGTTCATAAAAAGTAGCAGTAGACCATGGCCACTGATGGGTGAAGTATTAATTCTGGTAATAACCTAAAATGTAGTTCCTTTCGTCAGTGTGTCATGATGAAAGAACTATATTGGACTGTACTGTAACTATGAGCAGAAATAAAGGCTTATACTAGACGGCGACTTATACATTGTTGTCAATTGAAAAGCCAACAGAAATGGACGCGATCTCCAAGCAACGTGAGGCGACACTGGTGAACAAATGACTTTAGGGTAGCCTATCAGTACAATAGAAGAGAAGTAGCTCATAAAACTGTGAAACATTTCCACCATAACCCTGGGTTAAGCACCAGGCAGAGTGGAAGTCCTACAGGCATTTTGGCCATACCTGATTGAGGTGCTGCCACAGTGACCCCTGCCAGTGCTGCGATGGACTGGTGCGCTTAAAATTTATAGAGTTGTCTATGATACCATAAATCCCATCGAAGCTCTCCATGGTCCAACAGTGGCAGCGCTGGAACATGAACCTTCAGTCTTCTGCTCAACAAACGTAGGCCTAAACCAGGGGTGTCCAATGTCCAGAGCCAACTACGGCCCGTGGACAGACTTTAATTCACTCTTAAGAACATTGCAATTTTTCCTTCACCTGATGGTAGCAGCATTATGTAAATCACTTGAGGTCTGGACTGACTGATCGCCACTTAGCTACAGCCTGCAAGCCAGACCGAACACGTATAATGCAGTCGAGCGTGCAACGCTAACCTTCACAATAGTTTCTAGTTTCTGGTTTCTAGTTACTGGTTTCTAGTAGTTTTTGTAGCATCTGGCTTGAACAAGGACTATTTGCACAAATATATGTTGTATTTAGTTGGTTATGGGACTTAAGAAATGTAAGGCCTGCTTTGTTATTGTGTTCCAAAGGTCTGGTAACCGTTGGAAGACACTTGATATGTTTTAAAGATGCAGTATTATGCATAAATGTTGTAAAGAAAATGTTGTAAATTGTGGTATTTGTCACTCTTTCGATATTCTGCTGCAGTTAGCTAAAATGAAACTCGGTAGTTAAAAGGAATTGTGAATAATATTCTTGGAAAAGGAGACCGGCCCTTAGTATTTTTTTTTTTTCTGGCCCCCTTTGAAAAAAGCTGTTTCATATAAGCTATTAGGTGGAAATGATCCTCAAACATTGTGGTGGAACTGGACAACTATTAGACCGTGTTCTTACTTGATTTGAAGATGTCTTCTCCTCTGTTCTCTCCATACACACTTCTATTGGTTCCTCTTCGCCGCTCAGCTCTCCATGAGCGTCCGACACTAAAACACACAAACACCGTCACTTATAAGATTCACACATGTTAGCTTAGCGAACATTCCAGTGCAACGGTCCATCCCAGAATTGACACCCGGCAGGGTTCAGTGTTGATCCCCCTAGCCAGTCTCCCCTGTGTAATGCCCAACCAGAAGGCAAGTTTGGGCATGAAGCTGAACTTCTGCAGTTTTGGCCTAGCGAACTGCCGCTGTGCCACCAGATCACCTTTGGATGACTCATGCCAACAGTCATGTTGCGAAATCTAGTGGAAATCCTTCTCTGAATAGTGAAGGCTGTTGCTGTAGCAGTGGGGGACAAACTCCAAGCTAACACCCATGTATTTGGATCTTACCTTGGAATTTATAGAACACATGACCAGAAATTCCATTACAGGAGGAGATTCTTCATTGTATAACCATGATATCTTCAGATTTTAAATAAGGCTGAAGGCGTGTAGTCATTTTTAGTGCTTTCTTGAGTATCCATACTAAGCAATGTACTATTATATCAACCTGTGGGGCATTCTAGGGAAATCTAGTAGGATGCACTACTGAGCCCTTCCACCGAATGGGTGCCATTTCCATCCTCAGGACATTTCATGCATAGATAATTAATATAATTAACTGTAAACACATTTTAATATTAAGCAAAGTGTCCTGCGCAGTGACGCAATTGCAGATTTAAGGTCTAAAATGTAAAACATTACTAAAAACATTAAAGAGTGTAAAATATTACACTTTATAATGAAATGTAATGATCCTGAAATCCTTCAGAAATCTGTTTTATTGTATTGTTGTGTCATTCCATATCCCATCTATGCCTTAAATATTGTTTGCATAAGAAATCTGTTCTATTTATAACACATTTCAGTCATGTCCTCAGGTTTTCACTCAGTCCCCCTTCTGAAAACGTATCATCTGGATCTTCTGAAGACCATGGGAAGATCAAAAGTATGCTTTCTCTTATTTTTCCTGTATATCTGATGAATTTGTAACTGACTGAGAAGGTCAATTTCAACTTACTATCCTACCTAAATTATTTTTAGATGCTCTTTGTTTACTGCAAAGATGCTTTTTTGGTAACTCCTTAGAATTGGTGTCCTAATGCTATTATGTTA
The DNA here is from genome assembly GCA_025084515.1 of Ancistrus triradiatus. Taxonomy (NCBI): domain Eukaryota; kingdom Metazoa; phylum Chordata; class Actinopteri; order Siluriformes; family Loricariidae; genus Ancistrus; species Ancistrus triradiatus. The sequence goes on from JAJAGP010000977.1 coordinate 248,154, forward strand.
GATGGATTAGAGCGGCTACTAAAGTAAACCATGTAAGTGCGTGAATTTATTACTGATCAACTCCAGCAATCTGACTTTGTCCGCAACAAACATAGTAAATATTGGTTAAATTAGGACAATGTCTTGGTTAGAACAAAAAGAAAACAAGTCAACGTCCGACATACAACTTAACAACACAACTTTCTAACCACACAACACTACCTGTAGCTTTAATGCTTACACAGTAACCACATTTACATACAAGTACTTTTGATTTTCTAACTCAAATGGCAGCTTTTACTGGACTAATATTTTTACCAGCAGTATCTCAATTGCGTCCTAAGGGTAACAAGCGAGACGACCTTGCTACTGCTGTCTCAATTTCATTTGGGCAAGTGTGTACAGACAATATTGCGCAAAACTCTTAGGCCACCATTAGATTTGTTGTTTTTAGCAGTGGTATAATGACCTTATATAACGTACTGTCAATGATTGGACCCCAAAATTTCACACTTGGATTCGTCACGCCACTGAGCTTCATTCCAGCATTTCGCGCTTCCAAAAACAGTGGTTTCTTGGGTGCCACCCCGAAAATTCTGATGGCATCCTGCCAGATCCTGCTGTTGCTCAAGTGTAAGGGGAGGGCACACTAAACGCTTGCCATGGCAGCCTTAAAAAGCTGTTTTTCCTGATTTTTTAAATAATGCATACAAATTTCCTGCATTTTCTGTGTGTATTCTAATAAAGAGACTGATATAATTATATACAGTCAATATACTGTTACGACAACAATGGTATATCTAATCTAACGATGGCCTTCTGCAAAGTACTTTACTTGTCGGGTGGTCAGGAGTAGGAGGCGTGAGTTGAAACTAGACAGTCAGGCTCTACAGACTACTTTAAAGGTTTCAGGTAGCAGTCAAAATGTGACTGGGACGAAAATACACCTGTGCTCTTGTTGTTTTTAGTGGTGTGAACATAATTGTCATTTTGTTCCATTCTTTAGATGCAGCAGATACACACAGAGGCAGAAGAAACCACAAGCAGCAAATATACAATTCTACAGTGCACTTTGAAAAGCATTGCGGTGATTCAAGTGCTGGAGAACCGAGCGGTGTTGCAACGCGATCAAACGTGTGTTGGCTAAATAAGGGCGATAGTTATAGATGCTATTTATAAAGGATGTTAATGTAAGATGTGAAGATACAGGAATGAATTACAGCCTGGGCAAATAAATGCAATTGGTTTGAAAGCAACGAAAAGACGTGAACATATGCATTTGAAGCAAGTGGCTGGTTAAACATGATCTAATGAGTGTAACATAGTAACAGGGTATAACTGCATGTATTTGAGAGAGAGAGAGGAGAGAGAGAGAGAGAGAGAGAGAGAAAACTGTTCTAATATGAAACCGCATGGTTACAACCTTGCTTCCTGTCTGTGTGTATAAACCACAGCTTGCAATACCCCATTCTAATATAAAAGATTGCTGCACAAACACAGCACAGAGCTTCTCATGTTTATAGATAATATACAGTACTGTGCAAAAGTCTCAGGCCTCCATTAGATTTGTTGTTTCAGCAACGGTGACCAGATATAATAGTTTCCCAGTCTCTTTATTAAAGATGAAGACAAAAAATACAGGATATATGCAGACAAAATAAAAGAAATCACAATTCTCAGAACAAAATGGCTCCTGCACGCAAAGGTCAGTATTGAGTGCGACTTCCCCGACTGTTTTTGCTCAAGTGTTACGAGGTCACACTAAATACTTGCCACTATAGCCTATAAAATATGTTTTTTCCTGATTCCCCCCCATTTTTTCAAAGAATGCACAGACATTTCCTGTATTTTCGGGTTATATTCTAACAAACAGCCTGAGAAATACCTACATAGGGTCATTAACCTATTGCTAAACAATAAATCTAGTTTTGGCCTAAGACTTTTGCACAGTACTGTATATGACTGAAAAGATTTACCTTGCATTAAACATTAAACATTAAATATCAGTATGAATCTGTCAAAGGGCCTGATATTATAAATAATGAGCCAGTCTAACAGTGGTTCTGACTTCTGCACCCAAAGTGGCACTGCTCTGGAGATTTTGGGGTTCTTCTCTAGTCCAAGTAGTTGTCAATCAACCCGAGTGGCAGCCTGGCAGATGTGGGATTTGAACCCTGTGGGCCAAAGTCCAGTATTTTACTTACATGAATGGAACTGTGGTGGGACTCTGATGGCTTAGCAGTTAAAATACTGGACTATTGTAACTGCTAAGCCATCAGAGTCCCACCACAGTTCCATTCATGGTTTGGTTAGGCTATACAGTGTCACTGTGTTGTATTTTTGGAACGATCCAAAAACTCCAGCTACGTTGCAGATGGACATCAGATTAGTACCTGTCCTTACTTATATTTACACCAATGGCTTTCTGGTTTGGTTAATCCGTTTTCAAATTGATAATCAAACTGAATCAAATTTGATAATCGCATATATGGTTAATTAAGCTGCATTCTTGAAGCAATCCAATAACTACAGCTATGGTGCAAATGGACATCAGATTAGTCCCTGCCTTTAGCTATATTTACACAAATTTCCTTTTGGTTTGATGACTCAAGCTATGGAGGCTAAATTACTCTATATACAATGTCATATGTTGTGAAATATCCCAAATGACATATTCCTTATTGATGAGAAGTTTGTTAATAAAGACCAGCATGTCTTTTTTAACCAAAAAAAAAATGTACGCTGGTCACAAGCACCCACTGATTTGGCGAGAATGCTGGTCACCAGAATCCAAAACACATTTACATTTACAGCATTTAGAAGACGCCCTTATCCAGAGCGACTTACAATTGATACAGTCTTACAATCCAAGCAATTGTGGGTTAAGGGCCTTGCTCAAGGACCCAACAGTGGCAGCTTGGCAGAGGTGGGATTTGAACCCTGGACCTTCTAGTCCATAGTCCAGTACCTTAACCGCTAGGCTACCACAGACAGTAAATCAGCTAGTTAGTAATAGTCAGTAAATCAGCTTACATGTTTTACGGGCGTTCAGACATCAGTAAATCAGGGCTGAAATCACTTACACTGGGCAAATTGTTCATGCTCTAGTTGTTGCCCATAATCCGACGCACTCATATGACTTCTCAAAATGTCAGCATTACCGGAATAAAGTGTGTGTGTGTGTGTGCTGCCTTTATCTGCAGCTTTCTTTTGTGTTGATTTATAGACTGCCTGTGGCCTCTGCCATACCCAACTTCCCCTTCCTCACTTCACCGCTATTTTCCACACATATCACAGGACGTTGCGCTTTCGAGATCACACACTTCCTGTGCTGCGGCATTCTCTTATTTATTTGACTTCTGCATTTCGCATGCAGTGCCATAAACGCTCGGGGGCCATGGGGCCACACATTGACATTAATAGTACACTGATTTTTGTTTGGTACTTTTGGTGACCCAAGTTTTGGTTAGCTTTGCATCGGTGCTATCATGCTAACGAAGCTACGTTTATAAGCGGCCAAAGTAGCACTCTGTCGAAATGATTACACGCTCACCTCAAAAGACTGATAAAAATCACGTAACAGGCTTTCTTACCGCCACTCGACACACGGCTTTTGTGCTTGACTCTTAAACTTATACAGTCATCAGTTACCTGTTCATGATCCTCCATTTAAATCAAATAAAACAGAAAACTTTCCTGCAGCACAAGAGCACCGGTAAAGTAATATAGTATCCATTATATACCATATATAAATGCATTTAATACACGTATGTATTTAAATACCCGTGATTTTTTTGGTCTAACCTGTTCGTATTGGTTTAATAACGCTCTCGTATTCGTGCCCACAATATATAAAGCAAGCAGATTTGTCTATTTCTTGGTACTGTGTCATGTCATTTACAAAACAAACCTGCTAAAATAAAACTGAAGGTCTGTAAAGCTCTTGCAAAGTAAATTAAAAGTCAGAGTTATGGATTTGCCACCCAAAATCAAACCCACAAATGTTAGCCTAACAGTAAACCCACAAATGCTCAAACTCTCTAAAGACACCGGTGTAACCGTTATTAAGAGACCAGGGGGTGTGACGTACAACGGCAGAAATGAGACACGTGGCTAATTTTTGCCCGAGCAGTCGTGAGCATATTACTTTAAAGGCCACCCTATAAACCGTTATCACCCCTGATAAAGCTGCAGCGACACTGAGTGAGTAGTAGTGCCTTTATCAGATGCAGGATTTGACGTTTGCAGCAGTACTGTACACGACTTTTTCTCGTAAACCACTTCCTCACTTCTGCTTACAGTCACAGATAACTTAGTTTGTTCGCTACACACCACACAACCTCGCCGTTTTATCTGCCTTGTAGTCGCAATTGGCTTCGCAGACCACATGTGCGTGCTTCCTGAAAGTCATTCTCATTGGAACAGATACTGATCATGCAAATGAAGGCCGTTGATATGAATTGTGTGCTAAATGATGATACCAAAGGAGACAACACACTGTAAGAGACTTGTGTTGGGAAATAAATGAATGTACACAAATATATATATGACATATATATGTCAAAATCAAACTCAAGATTGATTTCTATAGCACTTTTTACAACCCAGCACTGTCTCAGAGCAGCTTTACAATATTCTATTAATTTCTATTATCTAAGGTCAATCCAAGGTCAGTCCCTAATTGAGCAGGCCTAGGGTGACAGTTGGAAGGAAAACTCCCTAAAAGTTATAAGGAGGAAACCTTGGGCCAAAGGTTTGGGACGATGACTGAGAAACCCCCATCCTTCTTGTGTGGCTTAGATGAAATTGTGTAATTAATAAGTTTAGAGTAATGTGTATATATATCAACTTGTATGTTTGTGTGTGTGTTTGTGTGTGTGTGTGTGTGTGAGTGAGTGAGTGAGAGAGAGAATGTATATACACTATAAAGATCTCAAGACATGCATTATTTGTATTTTCAGAATAAGATATCACACCCACCCACACACACACCCACGTCATGCATGCACACTCATATACGTATATATACACACAAACAATTTGTATTTTTGGCACACAACATACACATTTCCCACAGACGCACACACATACGTCGATTCGAACATATTTTTCAAATCGACATAGCGCTTAGAGCAGGCAATTAATGCTACATCTCCACCTAACCCTAACCCTAACCTCAGGAACCTACAGCAAATCATTTGGCTCTTTTGGTGTTTCAAATGAAAGTTTTTGCCCCTTGCGGGGGCAGCAAAACGTCCACACCAGATTAAAAATTAGGATCTTTCTGTACTTGAGGCCATTTGGTCCTCACAATGATATATAAACATAACCGACCAAATACAGAGAACAGTGTTTTTGATACAAGATAAGCATAAATCAAGTACTGCTGGCCAGGATGTTGTGACTTCCCAGCCCAGGAATTTAGAGTGTATAATGATAGGTAGATAGATAAATAGATAGACAGACAGACAGACAGGTAGACACACGTCTGATATAATGTACACCGTAGTAACTGCTTGACTTAACAGCTAAACTGTAGCTGAATTCTAAAATGAATACAAATGAATACATCTCCACTGTTATCAATTCAGTGTTCATAATCATCCACCTTCATCAAAACTTTAATAATAAAACATGCTCAGACGTACCCATGATGAACGTGTGCCTCGCCCTGAGCTTCAGATCCGTCTATCTTTCTGTGTGCGTGTGTGTGTGTGTGTGTGTGTG